>WIXG01000577.1:0-36754 GCA_009869945.1 Mesaphorura yosii
TGACATGGGTGGATTCTGTCATGGGTGGGTTTTGTCGTAGGTGGGTATTGACCGGTGGGTTTTGGTACGGGTGGGTTTTGTCGGGTGGATTTTGTCGTGTTACGGAACCGGACTCCCGTGTAATAAATCTATAAAGCTCTATGCTCTGTCTGCCTCGCGCGGTGCCGGTGAGAGTCTCACAGCAAGTGCTGAAAGGACTAAGAATTAAAAACACACGCAATTCCGAGCAAAGATAATGATTATGCAATAGTTAATACAAACAGTAACAAATATTTAACTGCATAATTTAAATGAGGGTTCCCACGCCACGCTGCTCGTCTGCCGCTGAGAATTTAGCTTGGGAATAATCAGGCTGTAATTTTATGCATGTGTAAGCTATTTCGTTTAGTAAGACTAGAATGCGCAGAATAAGGGGGAATTCAACTGTGCCAAAGCAATTGCAATGCTCTGCTACCACAGAATTCGTTCTCTGCAGAATTTTAACGTTTCATGGAAATTGTAACTCAGTCGTTGCAGCGTTAAATGAATGCGACGTTGGGCATCACACAATTTATTCGTATCGATCAAGCTTCGCTCGCACAGCTTGAGCTCCGGTCTGCACTTCGGAGCGCATTCTTTGCAACAGTGATTTTAGCACGACAAAAGTGCTCTCACTCTTTGTGATTGCGACGTTCGTCTCGAATCCGATCCAAATCACAAGCTGCTGCTATCTACAAGTGGATGAAGCCCGGTGTATCAGAAAGATTATTTTTTCAGCTCTTTATCCGATGGCTCTATTGTCAGTCCACGGCAGTGCACAAAAAATGCATCCAGGCACTTGAAAGTGAAGAGAATGATATTAAACCATGGCCTGGCAATTCGTGGTGTTGAAAGGGTTCAATTTTCGAATAAATAAAAATGTGCATTGAATCAGAATTCAATTCTCTTTATTATCGCTACACTGGAAGTTAAGCTACTGAATCAAGTGTTAGGCCGATGCATTGCATTTCTGAACGCGCACGGTGAATTTGAATGTGGACTGGGAGTTCAGTGCATTTGACTGACTCAAAGAAAGATTAATTGCTCAGGTTGTTGGTTGGACTGTGGTAAGACTATCTAAGGCGCATGGGCAGAAGATGGAACAAGCACTAAATACTAAATGCATTTAATAATACGGTTTAATGAGTAAAAGAGAATTTTACCGCAGACGATGAATGGTCCTATGCCCATATTTGTCCATCCAGCACTTTTTATGCTGCTTCACCATCGCTGCCTCGTAGCGTGTTCGCACTGCTGCACTTTGGCTGCAGCGTGTAATGCAGGCTGGAATTAATGACCAAAATGCATTTTATTGACTTTGATACATGTGACTAAATTAATCGTATTGTAAGCTAAAACTCTTTTTAAATACGATGGTTTTCACTTTCTCGTTTTGGTCAAATTCAATTGAGAAGAGTGCGTGCGATGAGAATAAGACCGCAATGGGAGTAAAATGCACTCTGCCTCTCGAAGATATCAGTTTACAGTGCAATGCGTCTGTATTTGATTTCTGATGCCAAGGTTATGCGTTTGGTTTGTTCTGACAGGTCATTCGTGCATCGCTGCATTTTCCACGCTTGCAGACATTTGGCTATTCATTATCTGGCGGAATGGATCTGGACAAGAATTCATATCCTGATTTATTGGTGGGTGCATATGAGTCGTCTACAGTCGTACTGCTGCGGTCCAGACCGATCATCGATATCGTGGCAGAAGTGCGAGGAAATCTGACTGGAATCGATCCGGCTCAAGAAGGTTGTGCTGCAGATCCAACTTCTGAGCAAGTCTGGTAAGTTCTGCTGGAAGAAATTCTAGACTCCTCATGACATGAATAAGGACCTTGATTTTGATCTCGAATTTTGTGCACAGTTTTGAAATTGAAGCCTGCTTCGAAATACGTGAGTTGACTCAAGTCCGTGCAGACAGCCTCACAGTCATCTGCAAAATGGAAGCCGAGACATTCATTCAGGGCCGAAAATTTTCTCGAGTTGAGTTCAACTCGTCGAGAGATCAAGAACGGTCTCAGGTTGTGCAGCTGGAGAAGAACATTAGGCGAAGTGACTTGGGCAGGGAGTGCTGGCGAGAAATTGTCTACATCAAAGTAAGTTCGGACGACTTCGGGCTGATTACAATCACAAATTCATTTCACCAACTCAAATTCACTGATAAATTCACAAACCCATTTCATTTCAGGAGCACACAAAAGATATCCAGACACCAATTCCTTTCAAGCTGACGTACACGCTCAAGCAACGCATCCCTCGCTACATGCCAAATGTTCCAACGCTGCCAACCATACAGAACTACCCGATTCTCAACCAGCAAGAAGCGTCCAAAATATTCCACGCGCACTTCGAAAAGGATTGCGGGGATAACGAACTTTGTGAGAGCGACTTGTATCTCAAGGCCACAACCGATTTGCAGCTGGAACCTGAGACTGGAAACTACGTCTTTCTGTTGGGCACGAAGGAACTCATATTGAACATCTCAATTGGCAATTTTGGAGAACCGGCCTACGAAGCGTACTTGTTTCTCTCGCATCCACAATCCGTACAGTACAAAGGCAGAGGACTCGAGGTAAGCGTCCAACAGCATTTTGTCGAAATTATTCATCTCTTTTTACAAAGTTTCATTTCCTGATTCAGGGAGCAGATTTCGGCTGTTCGCCATTCAACATTACGTTGGTGGTTTGTCCGTTGGGCAATCCTTACAAGAAGTCACGAGGTCTGGAATCGCTGTCACTAAGATTTGACGCTGTGGGGCTCAAGGATATCGAAACGAGGCTGGACTTCCAGCTGTGGGCCAATTCAACCTCTCTCGAAACTGAAGAACAAAACGATCATGTGAACGTGTCCGTAACTGTTGTGAAGGTGGCAGAATTGGTTGTCACCGGGTAAGATCTCAACAGAAATTCCATAGTATAATCGGCTATTATGTATTAAATATCAACGAGATGTGTCTGTTCATTTTTACAGTCGAAGCGAACCGACAAAAATTGCGTACACGGGGTCAGTAAAAGGAGAGTCGGCCATGAGGAATGTGGTCGAAATTGGACCGAAAGTAACGCATGTGTACGACATTTACAACAAAGGACCATGGAAAGCGTCACATTTCAACATAATTATATTCTGGCCGCACCAAGTTGGCAACAATCATTCCAACCCAGAAGGCAAGTGGTTGCTGTATCCAGACAAGCCGCCGGAAGTTCAAGGAGATGGACAGTGCAGTGTTAGTGAAGTCCTTATCAACGTACTTAACCTCTCACATCCACTCACCTCTGGTGAAGCAAACCTTCCTCTGCCCGACATTACCGAATTGCCCGATGTCGTCTTTACGCCCGACCGCGTGAACGCAGAGAAGAGTGACTTGCGAAAGCGAAGGACGAAGCGAAGCCCAAGTTTATCGACTGAAACGGTTGTCTCGCCAGATATTGAATACGACAGCGAAGGAAATAAGAGAAAAGTAGTCAAGATGGTAGGAAAGAATACTTGAACAAAGGTTACTTGATTGAGATCAAAGAAATATAATCGTTGAAATTTCAGGATTGTACTCGAGGATCAGCAATGTGCTTCCGTATTAATTGCGTGATAAAGAACCTACTGCCCTTGGAGTCTGCTGTAATTAAAATCCATTCCCGGTAAATAAGTCATCCACAAAATTTGTTCTTTAACCTGCTAACTAATGATTTGACTCTTCTTCAATTAAGGTTATGGTCGAGCACGCTTGTGGAGGATTACCCGCACGTCGACGAGGTTCGAGTCTACTCCAAAACGCAAATCGAAATCACGGACGACAACCGGCCGGTACCGGGCAACGACACTGCACATGCAGTCACAATTTGTGAACCAGACCTAAAACTTAAGGTACATTACCATAAGTCGTTAAAGTGACTGTCTAAAACATTGAGTTATCTCTTTTCGTAGGCCAAATACGATGGTGTTGATTGGTGGGTATACGTGCTAGCCACTCTTGTTGGCATTTTCCTTCTTGCTCTGATCGTCTATTGCCTACATAAATACGGGTTCTTCAAGAGGAGAAGGCCTCAACCAACGCACACTGCCAGCGTCATTAAATCTTAGCTGTAACTAAATTATTTAACTTATTTTTATACGGAATCAAGTTAACTAGTTCGTTGTTGCGTCACATTTTTATACAAGAACTACTCTACGAATACAATTTTTATTGTTAAACGTATTTTCTTTGCTTAGTCTCAAATATTTAATGACATAATGACAACCTTGTTGCTAAGGCTCTTGTATATCCCTCGACTATGTACAGCTGATTACCAGACTTCAATTCCAAGGACATTAGAGCGTACAATTAACTCGCGAATACGTCCAAATTCTTCGCCCATTCTTTAGAAGCAACCTTCCATCCTTTGTGAGATATTTATTTCCAAATAAAAGTAGAATAACAATTGACATCTAAACTTTAGGCAGCTTCGAACGAGCTTCTCGTAAAGATTGTCGTCTACGTTAAGGAAAAAGTGGTATACACACAAGTGGATCTTAACTTGTACTATAATGCGTCTAATATAATTTGTCATGTCCCGAGGTGGATACACTTCAGGGCTAGATTGTATTCTCGAACTTGAACTAGAAATTGTGTAAACTGTCAATACATCAGGTGTATTTAGTCATTAGCGAACTCTATCCTGGTGGAATTATCTCGATTCCTAAGCTTATTTATGAACAAGTTGAATAGGATTCTAGCTATCCTATTTTCGTTACTTTCTACGTGAAGCGAAAATTAGTACAGAGCGGCGCTGTTAAGCATTACTGATTGTGATCCGACGTGGGTTTAAAAGACGAACACATTTACATGTACAAGTATTGTTGGAATTCAGTGACAAAGACATGAACCGCAGTGATAAACTTAATTATAATTAAGACACGTTGTATAGAAGTATTCCAACCATGCAAAAAACTAAACTGTCCGAATACATAGAAACAAATAAATTAAAAACTGAGAGCAGTCTTGAGCTATTCAGTCATTCTGTTCATTATTCTTTAGAGAGTTAGATGAGCACATCAGGTGGGAGTTCAAGTGGTTCATAAAGAGTAGTCAATTCTGCAAAAAGAAATGTTCAGCCACTGTTAAAGTACAGCACAATTCAGCTGACGTAATTTTTGAAGCTTTGTTCGATTGGCCCTTTAACCCACTTTGACTCTACTAGTGGAGAAGTAATTAACTTATTTACTTTCATCTCATTTGTATATTTTGGCATATGTCTCACTCAGACAAAAATTGAAAGCAAGTGCGCATTGTTTTCTTAATTTGCAGATCGATTATCAAAGATTGCAACAATCACACAAAGGATCAGATTACTCTCAAAGGGAACTGCATGAATTGGGAAAACAATACCAAAGTGGTGGGCATTAAGCTTCATGAAATCATTGTATTCGTGTCAAGTTCAAATAGAAAAACGAAAAGGTTCAAACTCAAGATGTTTGCAATTATAAAATTTGCACTTCTCCTCATCTTCATTATATGGCACGTGAATGCTGAAGGAGAAACCCAGGTGCCTGCGGAAGTACAGGAGACTTCTACAGGCGAAACTCCTGTACAAGCTGACACGCAAGTGCCTGTCGAAGCAAAAGAGACTCCAGCAAACGACGCTCCTGCAGAAGCTGAAGGCGACGCACCTAATGGAACGACAACAGAAGCTTCGCCCGAGGACGAAACAACGATAATAGCAAACTTTAAGAAAAATATCATCAGCAAGCGTGTAAGTTGGCTAAGATTTTCACGAGCATGACGAAAAAAAGTTACAAAGCGCATTGGTACTTCCAGGTTCTAGATCCCAAGGACTATGCGTTAAAGTTTGAGAATTTGGTTCCGCCCGAGTTTCGCTTAACTAACAAAAACTGGCCTGGACATGTTAGTACAAATCTTTTTATTAGTACACTAATACTTGCTAGTTCTCTTTTTCGTCCCCAATAGCCCACTAACTTTTCACGTTTATTTAATACAGACATTTTTCCACAATATCTTCGCATGTCGCCAGAAGAAAAGGAAAAACACCGATTGCAGTGGAAGATTTTTGTATAGGCTCCGGCATGCACAGCCATACTCATATTAGTTAAGTTAGTTTAATTTTACTCTGGGCGAATTGTAAAAGAGAATATAGTATTCCATAAAGTCACACACCACGCATACACGATTTATCCGTGATTTTTCCATTGTCGTCGAATGCCCGTACATTCTTGTTGTACGAACTTCCAAGCAGCTCATTCAGAATCCGTTGTTCGGCGATTCGTTCCACCACTGTTGAACTAAACGAGTCAAATACAGTGCCATATGCTAAGTATTTTAAGGTTTCATTCATGTTACTTTCCGATCAGTGTGATGCAAAATGACGCAATCACTGTTGGGATCAAGGCACATGTCACTCCACCAGCATACGGCGACCGCATCATCGTTGTTTACGCGCTTGGAGTGTGCAGCAAAAAGTTGGAATTGATACTATTTGAAACATCATGTGTGGTGTTATTCATGAGTCATGATTCATGACTCACGACGCGGCTCGGCGTTTAGCTTTATTGCAAGGTCAATTTGATCGCTCAAAGAACAAACGGTTTAAACTAATTTGGCCCAATTATCGTTAATTTTATGAAATGCTGGTGTCATTTAGAACGAATAACGAAACATGTGTGAATAAGTATAGGAACTATAATTTATTCACGGCAAGTCAACCAATCAGAAACTACAGATAGACTAAAGGCAAAGGTTTGAGTGATTTGATATCTGAGTGATTTGAGCCTAGTTTACCATTTGTAATATCCGAAGTACACACAAACAAAGAATAAGAATGTAACCGGGTACAGCATTCTCATGACAATATCGAGCACATGTGGACAATGATGCTTCCAAGCACGAATTTCGTCCAGTAACCTGGTTTGTGGCTTGATGTTGCTTTCGTTTGAGCACCAGATTTGATTCCTTGCCAGGTAATTGACTACGATGAATTGGATTACGGTAACGAAGACGAATGTGAGACAGGTTCCGGTCCAGACATCGATTGCCTTTGTGTAGCTGACAATGGGGCCAGTTGTATTCATTTGCTGGACGAGGACGGCATTCACGAGCAGCGTGAGGACGCTCATAATGAGACGGCCGACCGCGACTGGGCCGTGGCCCTCAAGCCAAAATGTAAGCCAGGCAATGATCACCAACATGGTGCAAGGGATGTATACCTCGACCAGGTAGCTGTTGAATTCTCGCTTAAAAATCAAGTCAACTCGTAGACAGCTGTAGGTGCCTGTGTTTGTCTGAGAATCGCAGTGATCAGTAACAAATTGTGACAGAGAGAACTTCGACAAATGCAGGTACGGGCTAATTTGGACCGGGTCGTTTTGCTTCCATTTGAAGATGATGTCGTTTGTTGTGTGTCCATCTGAAATTAAGATTTTGAGATAGCATGAAGCCCAGGCCCACAGGTGAACGACATGAGTTGGAAACCCAAGAATTACTTACAACTTGCCATTCTCATGCTACATGTTTGCATGTCAAAAGGATACATCCTCATAATCATGGGGCATGACAATGTCAGTGAAATTCTGAAAGAATGGGTCATGAGATCATACTTAGAAATATGCACGAACGTTCTGAAATAAATTACCGTGTGCTGTGGAGAACGTTTCCATCCGGGAATATTCTGGTGTACGAGTTTGAAAACAGAAGCTCATGCCTGTGACTTTCGACCTCGTTCGAGAAAAACAAGTCGGGGATCCAGATTCGAGACGGGTCAGTCAAAGTCAAGTATGGCAGTTTGTCAGCATCTGTACATCAATTCGTAACAGTTAAGTTTATTTTGCCATATTTATAAGAATAAATCGCATCAACCTTTCTTCGAAGAGTAAGCTAGCCGTGCATCGTACCAGCTCATGCGGAACGTGAGCTGATTGCTCCATAACTGTGTTCAATTTAAAATATCAAGGGTATTGCTGATTGCAGCCTGCCAAACTTAAGCAAATGTACGTACCATACTGACGTCGTCAATGTCCTTGATTGACCTCACGTACATGTTGACGCCAACAATGGTAGGATCGTCTCCTAAAGACGAACAAAAGAACATGACTCATTAAGTATTGACCCATTAAGACGGCTGCGCTAGCTTTTGCACGTCAGTCGCGTTTCGCTTTCTTGTAGCTCAAGCCGTATATTCCGTGTAGAAATAATGCCGTCGTTTCTAAATGTCATGAGTGAGATTACCTGCAGTATCGTTGCTGAAGGCTCGGATAGTTCTATCATACGACTGGTTCAAAATTTCATTCAGAATCCGTTGCTCAGCGACTCCCTTGTGAAACCTGTCGACAAAATTGAACGGAAAATATGGTAAAATT
Source organism: Mesaphorura yosii (assembly GCA_009869945.1). Taxonomy (NCBI): domain Eukaryota; kingdom Metazoa; phylum Arthropoda; class Collembola; order Poduromorpha; family Tullbergiidae; genus Mesaphorura; species Mesaphorura yosii. Next base: position 8,364 of record WIXG01000577.1, read on the forward strand.
ATTTCTAGCCATCGCAGCTTGACTTCGCTCTTCACTACAAACCTCTGCGCGCCACATTGGTAAGAGAGTGTGACTAACAGCAATCCGAGAATCAGAAAACGTCCCTTGCCCATCGTGGATTAGATTCAGGTTCACAAGACGATACGAGAACTCGATTTGATGTGGCTGCGGCACGGAAGATCTTGAAGTGTGTTACAGAACCGGCGTCCACGACTGAATAATTTGCTGGTGTGTTCCACGATTTTTATAAGAAGAGCATTTACCATCTACTCTTTAATCGGCACCTGGTATATATGTAACCAAAAATATCAGAAACTGTAAGAGATACACAGAAACTGATTTCACAGTCTATCGTGGTCCTCAACTCCGTCAGAATATTTTTACCTATAGAGTTTTTTCTCACACTCCCCATTCTGATATGTACACTTGATAAAGTCTTGGCTGTTCTTCGCTTTCACTCAATCTATAAATGGCGTGCATGGCATATGATGATGTGCTCGGATTCTCTGCAATGACGTTGTTGTTTTTGTGTTGGCCCTAGACGCAACAATCTTTCGAGGACCTTTGCCAAGTTTGCCTGTAGATTAGTGTTGAGACAGGCTCGAGTGCGGTTTTGTCACGGTTTATACAGCCACAGTCCAGTCACCGAATTTCGGTGACACCGGCTTCTAGCTAATATGAATCGTTGCCCTCATATAATGCCACTTAATCAATGTGTTTTTGACTCTTGACCTTCGTCCAAGTTTAGAACTAATAACATTAATAATGGTCAACCATCATGGAAACTTTTATCATTTTGTTTATGACATTCTGGATGACGCTATCGTGCGAAAATAAGATCAATTGAAGATGAACTCTAATGCCAAAAGTCAAAGCCTCTAAGGCAATCAGAGTGAAATTGGTCAGTAGTCGAACCTGTTTATGCGCGTTTGTAATTAAAAGCTTACATAATTAGAAAGATTCCGGACGCAGAATTCTTGGAACAAGAAGCAAGACGCAATAGAGACAACGTTATCTGAAGACTCAAGTCATGAGCGAAAAGTCGCTGGATAGGCAAAGTTAAAAGTTATTGCTTCAGACGCTGTAAATTCGCAAATCGTTGTCGTCAATTTAACTCAATCTCATTAAATGATATTTCAGGTCAAAGTCATCCTTTCATAATTTATGCACAAGAAAATGTGACTTTTCGTCCTGGGACTCACTTTAAGCCCATTCAATGATTTCGAGTATTAATTCGACCTTCCAATCGTGGACTTCCAATGTCAAAATTATGGGAGTGCTATGTCTCTTAATTGATCCATTGCTGCTTACTGATTATTGCAACAACTAGCGAGTGAATATGCTGTGTCTTTGGGATAGGAGAAGTGCCACAATATACATTTATTGATTCGATTTAACAAAAAATAAAAATAAATTGAATTTGCAACCTCACTGGTAATTCTGATTCGAATTATAACATGATTTAAGTGTTGGGCGCACAAAGCAGCCATGTTTCGTAGCAAAATACATATTCTTAGAGATTACAAATAATTAATAATACTGTACATTACAAAATACAGACTAAAGTACACCTAAAATTAAGATTTAAAGCTTCACACCGGGGGTTACCTTCGTGGCCTGTGCAAAATCTGTCACGAAGTGATATCACAGCGCAGTGTTCTTTGTTATAATTTTTTCACATTTTAGAAGGCGGTGGTGTCTTGGAACGGCTCCATTCCAGCTTTGAGCGTTTACATGGAACAAAATATTCATTTTCAAACAGTTCCAGGCTATCCAACTTCGGCGAAATAGATACTTGGGAGTCGTTCAGTATCGGATATTCACTGGAAGAACTGGATTGTTGAGAATTGGTTTCTTGAGAACTACTAAGTACTTCATGTTCAGGCTCATTTTCGTAATCTTTGTAAGTGAAGTTGTGGCTTGTCACGCTGCGGAGGGAGGATTCGATCTATCATATCAGAAATATACAAGATTTTATTGTAATATTACATTCTCGCGTTGTTTCGTATGGTGGAAATGAAATGAACCTGACGTCGAGGCAAATCTCGTGGCAGCACCAATGGTGTAACGACTTGGACGTCGAAGAGCTCGATTAAAGCGCCCATTTCTTTCAAGGAGGCGTGCATGCTGTAGCAAACGTTGACGAAATTTCCTCTCTCACGAACTGTTGTACTTCCATTTCCCATTGTGAACCACATTGCAGATAATTTTACTTTGAGAACATTTTTTCCAGAAATGCATTTCTGTGGAAAATCAAACAGGTTCCAGGTAAACTTTCCAAATTATCCAAATGCAATTTTACATGTGATGTAACAAAAAGCTAAGCTCTTACTTCCGTTCTTTTGCATAAGTGGATGGCGGCCTTGGGGTCCAAAGTCATTGATTCAACGCAAGAATCAATCTCAGAGTAAATCTTGAAAATTTCGGGACTAACATGAGTCTTTTCATTGAGCAATTTTTTAAACTGGACAATGACATACTCGTGCGAAACCCGTGCTGAAAGAAAACGTAATAGTTGAGTCTAAATGAGTTCTTTCACCTTTGTATCTCCTTGTAAAGATTTTGTACCTGAGAATTCCAACTGAATCACATTTCCTGTCGTTTGTAGATGATCTTTGATTCTTGGCAGAACGCGTTCTATGGCACCATCCCGGCTCACCAGGTTTGACGAAGAATTTACATTGGTGTTCTCTACGTTTGAACAGAAGGTGGTATCCAAGTACAAATGCGATATCCTCTTCAGCTTGGTTTTGAATTCGGCCGTGGAGTTCTTTCGTTCTGGATAATCTTTTAAATATTCTTCTTCGGACTGATAATAACAAGACGAGAGTTTCTTGATTTCCTCAATGCTGAGCCGAAAGTCCCCAGTGTATAGTATTCTCTCCTTATCATACTCAAATAGCAACCTTGAGATCAAAGCCCTTTAGAACGTTTCAGATTGACGATTAGAAGCATAAAGTTTACATAAACTTACATTACAGAACCGGGACAGTGTCCAGCCGGAATCATGGTTACGTAAACCTGTTTGTGATCGCGCGTAGTCTTTCCTCTATAGTCCAATTGGATTCTTTGATTCACGTCGAGAGGAATCAACTTTTCTTCTCGAATTAATTTGTGCATATTTTCAGGCCCGCCCAAATACCCTGACCCACTGAAAATAGGAAAAAGCATGGGCGTGGCTGAAGACGTATACAACTTTATGCCGGGTTCATGCAAACGTTTCAGAAATGGCGAGAATTCCAAGCCAACCATGTGATCTACGGGATCAAGAAAATATACATTAACTCTTGAAGTGGCATGTATCTGGTTTCTGGTATTTTCACCTGTGTGGAGATGTGTAAGAAAGAATATCTTCGCACTGAGGGTATCTCCGTGAAATTTATCGATGGCGATCAGAGGAAGCTCGTGTAAACATCCGGAATTGATGTTGTGCTGACCCCACTGGAGCCGTCTTTTAATTTCAAAAGATGTGCGCTCAACCTCTGCAGGAATATTGGCTGCATTTTCCGCAAAGGATCTAGCATCTTCATTATCAGTCTCGTCAGATTCTTCGTCACTTGACAGGGTAATAATAACAGCTTCTTTGGCCATTCAACAAAGATCTCGAGCTCCGTGTTATCATCGGTGCCCTTCAGTGCTGAGAATCTGTCATCAGCATAAAAGTAAGAATAAGGAATTATTTGCAGTTCACAAGAAAGTTGTGTCTATGGCAACCTTACCAATAAAGTGACAAATCCAACGGAGGGAAAATCTGTCGACGATTCAAACAAAGTTACTTCCGAACCTACAGAATTCAGACGGTCTTGTTCGGGAATTCTGAAAATTCGGTCGTCAGATTCTGTGGAATTATTCCCGTCCGTGGTGTAGAATTTTCGATCAAAGAAAGAAACGTCTTGTCTCGAAGTGAAGTGAGATTTTAGCCGCTTACATGAGAAAAGCAAGCATGAACATGTGTTCTGCACACTTTATTGCTTGAGTTGGAGAAGAGCACGATTCAATCCTCAAGTTGTCCACTCTTTGACTGACTGATTGATCGATCGTTCTTCACATGTGCTGGGTCTCTTCGGTAAACGATTCTAACTGATGATTGTTCTGATCAATCAGTCAACCGTTTGAAGATAACCAGCACGAGGATCGACAATCATCAATCTTCAATCCTTCGTTTGAATTAATTAAAAGTGCTGAAATCTTTGCAATTTTAAGGAAACTGTTGGTGGTGCTGAAATCTTCTCAATTTGCTGGATCTGTCAAGCAATCAAGTTTCGGGCATTCTGCTGGTGAGAGGATACAAAGACATCTTTGCAGTATTTATTTGGTGTTTGGTGTAGGAATAATCAGTAAGTTATCATCTGATTCATATGTAGTTAAAGTTAATGTTGATGTTAACTTGCAGCACATCTAACGAAATCAACTTCTTGCACTAACGTGGCAGGTCATCATGCGTCTTATCGGCCCCGCTGTTAGAAATCTTCTTCACCAATATGGTATTAGCTCTGGAAAGGCACCACCTGGAACTGGTCGCAATGGAATTTTACTGAAAGGAGATGTTCTTAAGTTTGTTAAGGAAAATAAGCTCAAAGCTAAGACAGGTAGATGCTGGCATTCCTTTTATGATAAATCGTTCTTCAATCTTACCATGAATTAATGGAAAACGTTGAACCACCTCATGTTTTATCTGACTCTTCAGACTTTGGCGTTCCATTGTTGACTGGAGCTGGCGAAGGCAAAGTTGGCTCTCCTCCTCCGGTCAAGGTTGTGCGAAAGTTTTCAAAGGCCCAACCGTTTATCGACATTGAACTGACAAGTATGCGCCGTACAATTGCGAAGAGATTGCTGCAGTCAAAGGTAAGCACTTTACCATGTCCCATCCCAATTCCGAAACCTCCTCGGAGGACACGAGTTGTTCTAAGTTGTTATTCGTTCACTCTCCTGTAGTCTACAATTCCTCATGCGTACGCTACTACCAGCTGCAACCTGGAAAATGTCCTTGAGTTACGCAAACGTGCTCAAGCTGCCGGTGTATCAGTTTCCATGAATGATTTCATCATCAAGTGCACAGCCAATGCACTTGCGAAGTGCCCACAAGTTAATATTATTTGGGAAGGCTCAGACGTAAGGACAAAAATCTTTGTCAACTTATTATATGACCCTCGGATAACTGCAACTTCTGATTTCTGAATATTCTATTTTGCAGTTACAAATGCGTGGTCCGATTGATATCTCAGTCGCCGTTGCCACTAAGGCTGGACTTCTGACTCCAATTGTCCCGAACGTTGCCAACAAGAACATCATTCAAATTTCTGAACTTGTCAAGGCATTGGCTGCCAAAGCCAAAGACGGAAAATTGCAACCAAACGAATTCATGGGAGGAACGTTCACGTAAGTCGGCCCACAGTTGCCTAGGTTTCTAGATTAACGCCAATCTAGCGGTGAAAATATTGAAGGTCGTTGAAATGTCTGGTTTCTAAAATTTAGGATCAGCAATCTTGGAATGTTTGGAGTCAGTCATTTCACAGCTATTATCAACCCTCCTCAATGTGCAATTTTGGCTGTTGGCGGCGGTCACGTCCACTTTAGTGGTAAGATACGCTGGACTGTGCAGGCAGTGAATCATTAAAGTTTTATTACATGGACTTTAACGCTGTTTGGATTACTCTGTCAGGAAAATATGGCAAACTGACTTCCACGATGAAGCTTACGCTTTCTTATGATGCTCGTGCTATTATGGACGATACCGCCCTAGAATTCATGGCGAATCTGAAGGATGAAATTGAATCAGTCAATGAAGTTGGAATTGGTTTGTACAGCCTTGATAATGAAGCCACTCTCTACCGATATGGAACTGGTCAAACAGATGCGCCCAAGAAAAAATAATGTCTATTCAATTAATCTCAATGCAAACTTTATCCACTCGCGCATTTCCAAAATTTACGCTCAAAATCTGTCATCAACTTTACTTACGCAATTGTATTCCTAATTTACCCTTTAACAGCTGGTAAAATTAGAAAAACATATTAAGCAATGTGCTAAAACTGTCCACCGTATGTAAATGAAAATGTAATAAATGCGCATTTGAAAAGTATGGCCATAATTTTTGTCTAACCTTTATTTCGTATTTTGGTATATAAATAATTTTGTGCGTATGACTTATTCCAGTTCAGGCAAGGTCTTATCGTTAAGGTAAGAAAGACTACTTAATTTTGAGTTGATTATAAGCTAAAACATAACAGCATAAAACCTGGGACCGTGCGACCACATTTAGAATTTGGAGCTGTCGACACATTTGGCTTGGTAGTGTTCCTTATCGCTGTGAAGCCGTGTTCATTATGAGAGCTCCTCTAAAACAGTCTTTTCTGGAGAATGTATCCTACCACAGCAAAGAAGAATACTAGTCCCAAACAGATTAGAACGCGATCTGTCCACTCTCGCCTTCCGTATTTTGAAAGCAATTTACGAGAAGCGCCAACAATTGTATTTTGCTCCTTGAGATCCTCTTGACTGTTGACGATAGTTAGCGACGATTGAGCTGGACAAGATTGCAATTGTTAGAAACTCGTGTTAGGTTTGTATGAGAAGGGCAAAGAAAATTTGTCATCTTACCAAGTTGCTCCAGAGTGCCTGTGCTTTTTTGCACGGTTTCCATTAAAATATTCCTAGTCTTGAGCAAACTATCTGTGGTATTTGTAGAAATGGACCCTGGACCAGTTCCTCTGCGACTTCGCCTGTACAATTCAAACGAATCAAGACGCGCCGTGCCCCAGCAATTTCAGTACGGCCGAGATCCAACTATTACACTGACTTACAGATTGGCTAAGGAATTTTCATTGTCGAAAGGACTCGTGGATAGCGATAGCAAATCTTCTCTTTTCTTCACATTCATAATTTGCTGAAATTCTAGTTGAAGCTTCCGTACAGAGGAGTGCAGCCTGGACAATAAAGCAAGCATGTGATTACTTGAAGGTACGGTGCACATTCTAGATAGTCAATGGAGTCAAGGGTCACAGAAGAACTTACCCAGTCACGGTGAGCTCATAAGTCTTGATTTGATCTAAGATTCGTGGACTCAAATTCTTGTTTGCTTGGATTGAACTCATATCACTAGACAACGACTTCATTTGCGCTAGACAATCGCGTAAGTCTGCAAATAGCTCACTGATTGCAATCTCTTCGTCTTGAACATTTAATTCACTTTTGCTCTTGTTCCCATTTTGTCGCCGAGGTCCGACCGCTGAAGAGCTGGAATTCTCCTTAAGCCGTAAGATTTTCTATAAAATTTTAGAGTAATGCTAGTAGTTAATAATCACGAATTGCACAGTGTTAATATTGTCGGTAGTGTTAATTACCTCCATAACTGATTTCAGTAAACATTTTGAGGTTGTATCTAGCTTTGCAAATTCTTCCTTAACCGTAAGCTTGGGTTCAAATGAAAGTGGCTCATGTTTTCTCGCTGAAGCTTTCATCCGACTTAGACTATCACTGTTCCGATTTAATCGTTGCGTTGACCCAGACCCAGAATTGTCATTATCCTGGCGTAGCCCATCCAAAGGCTGCCTCAACGTTGCTGAGTCTTGAGAGCTCATAGCTATAGGTGTGGTGTTAGTTGCTGATTTAACACTTGATTTGACCAAGGAGGCTATTAAGTCAGAACCTTGCTCGAATGTCATGGGTAGAAGATCGATCAACACCTATCAAAAATCAATGAAGGGCAGTATTTAGCACACATTTAACCCAAAGATAAGACCTATACACTTAATTTGATGTTTATTGGCTTACCAGATGTTCAAGAAGCTAAAAGTTGAGACGGGATCAATTAAGTACGTAGACATCCAGTTTCAGAGTGGGTAGCCACAGCGAACGCTGCCAGAATAAATTTTAACATTGCAAAGTTGAGAATAAATTTCTAGTAAAGAGCATAGGCTCAATATCTTTTCTTTCTTAGATTTAAGCCGATGTTCAACTAATGACTCACCAATTCCTGGCACTCCAGATGTTCTCTCAAGAGTAGGATAAGCAAGACAGATTATTGCAGCTTCACAGAAGCATTTACGAAACTAGTAATGCACTTAATTCGTTGCTCATGCAAGAATGCAAAGATTAATAAATATCACAGATAGGCAAAACCTAATTACCACGTTAACTGCTAAAATGTCTTCGATGGAAAACTCAGCTCCCGCTTATTAAATACTCTTACAAACTACAGTTAAGTGGGTCGTGAGCTTCCACTAGTTTCGGACAAGTCGAGTGTTTGCAGTTAAAATCCAACCGCGTACCTACATAAAACACGTAGTTTTAAACTTTGTTTTCGAGTTGTGATGATGTGTGGTGCTTCGATTCGATGACCCCACGCATCTATGCATACAATTCAACCCGGAATGAAATGCAAAATAATGTATGAAAAAGGTACACAAAAAGTAAACGGCAATGCAATGAGATGTTGCTTGTAGCTTGAGCCCAGCCTAACCTAGCAAGAATGTAAGATCCTGGAGAATAGACATTCTGATTTAGTCGATCTCATCCCGGAGAAACAAGTGTGTGAATTATTGTTGATGAAGGCATGAATTTCATAGAATATCAGGTTCACCTCAGTTTTAAGCCTAAAGTCAGCATTCATCATGGAATGAATTACTTATTTGATTGAACTCATCTTTTGTTCGGTTGCGGTTTTCTGGTTGTAGGATAATCATTATCAAAAATTAGAATTGAAACATTGAAATTTACAACCCGAAGTCGGTCATAGCGTGAGGCCCATGTAAGAATTTCTAAGCCGAATGGCCATGATGAAGTGGTTTCTGAGACCTGCTCACGTAAATTTCGAACTCTCTTGTTAGATTGCGCAACGAGTTCCAATGATGGAGCAAGCTCCATGTAGTTTGAATATCCCTGCAGGACACAAATGAGTATTTCATTTCTTAATACTGCTGGCTTGGATAAGAACAGGCTAATCGATTTATGCCCTCAAGAATTCTGTATGCTCGCATGACTGAGAATTGACCCAGCGCACGCAGTACGGCACACTTCCCGAGAAGTCTGATGCCTGAACTTTGCACATGCTATGCGGTGTGAAATACAATTTTGGTACTTCAAGTGAGATTAGAATCTAATTTCCCATATATCACAATTTACCACCAATTAACCAGCAGTGGTCGGGATAATTCATAACCATTGACTGAAAAAGCAGCATCTGCATCTGCATTTATGGCCATTGCATTGCAAGTGAAGCCATAAAACGAAATGAGAAGACGGGAGCATGGGCTGCCTGGCAGGAGACAACAGGAAGTCATAATTCATGACAACACGAGCAAAATGATGGAGACATCAAACCCAGCATTTAGTATCTGGGAACCAAAATGGCTAGCGATAGAATATGAGCTAGAATTAATGATCAGGTTAAGTAGTGCTAGAATGACTATCATCCCCGAGCATCAAGACGACCTTAACCGGAAGTTTGATGTACTAATGCAATAATTGCCACGATTTAATAGCCTGCGGCAAGTAGAGTTCGGAGGAGACGAGACCAAGCCCAAACCTCGTACAATTTTCTTGACGCGCGATAATCATCGCGACTGAGTTGATGATTGCATCTTCTAAAAAGCGGAAATGATTTTCACACTTTCGTGGTTCGTTTAATCTCAAGTACCCACCTCACTTCTGCCACAGCTTGTAGTCAAAGTGTTTGATCTGATTATTTACGGCGCATTGCTACGAAACAGGTGCGGTTAATTGTTAATGCGATTAGATAATTTGCATATTATTATGCAGTATACACTTCTTCATCCTGTCTTCAATGTGCAGCAACGATTGTGCGCTGTGAATAAATTATGAGGTGAGCAAATATTGTGAGAACTTGATTCGCCCGTTCATACGCGACCACGCTACGCAAAGAAAAGTAAACAGTTGATTTTCCTCGTGAAAAGGGTTGCTCACACCTCCGCGTCTCTCCTCCAGAAGTTTAGAGATCATAACGAAAATCCACGGGGAATTTTCCGCATGAGGTTCAGTCGACGATTCGTCGGTCTTCACAGCACGCCAATTTCAAAATACGCTTCTAGCAATGCTAACCGAAAATTTCTGGTTTGAAATTAAACGCTTACATTTGCACCCTGAAATGAGTTCCCGGTGCTTTTGCGTCTGGGGTCCTGCCAAACACAAATTCTTGTTCGGAAATTATTAATCATTCACACTCACGCCATGCCATGTGTGTTGTGATCATTTTACATTTACAGCATTTTGATCACACGACTTACGAGACTCGCACACGAGATTCTTGTCCGCCGTTCAGTCCGCATCGGTTTTGCTGCTTGCCCTTTGGAGTAATGCGTGCATGAGAGATTGGCTGTAGAGTGCATTGTGGCATTCTGGAAAGAAAGTCTCCTGCTGGCGGCTGTGAGATCACTTTTTCCAAATCATAATATTATATTGTACTTTAACCCTTTGTGCAACAATAGCAACAATAAACTGCATTGTAGAATTCATCTCTGCTCTTTATTGTTCCGTGTCCATGTGTGCGTGTGTGTGCTCCTTGATTCTCCTGCCCCGCTGCCGTTGCATTGTGTTTGGAGCAATGAGCAGGGTAACAATGAGATGAGATTATTCTTGCGTTCGGGAAGAAGCGTCGTTAAATTCCATTGTGCATTCTAAAGGCAAAACCATCAGCCACAGGTTACCTGTAGGTTTATTGTGCTGCTTGGCTGGAGTCGCTGAAGAGAAAGAGTTACAAAATCATCTCATCCCGACCATAATGCACTTTGTTTGATCTTCCTTCACGTATGAGATCATTTTATGATTTTATAGAGTAAATATCCAGACTCCAAAGAAAACGCAACGAACTCTCTTTCATTCTGACCGTTGTCGTTTGTTCATCCTATGAACTGGATAAGTTTATGACTTAAACGCTGAAACTCGCTAGTGAGAAATATTTCGGGCCAGGTCAAAAGACGCTCCCAACCTCATTTGTCGCCGGAAATTAAACCGATGAAAGAAAATTGCTTATCATGTCTTTGAGACACACAGCTTCCTATCATAATTAAATTATGGATGAAATCAAAAAGGTAAGATAAATGTCGAGGCGCAGGATCCTTTTCTCAGTCCCTTGGCCCCGTCACGAGTTCGGTCGCAATTATTCCCGGTCGTTATCATCGTCATTACCATTACTGCCTGAAAGAAGTATCTAATTAGCTACTTAACAGCTTCCTCCACCACTGCGTTGCCGGGAAATGCGCTGGAGAGGTGCTGCCAGCTGAGAGAATTAACCATATGTTGTGCGGTGCCTTGGCTAAATTGGGTTCCACAGCTACGTAGTTTGGTCAAGAAAGAATGCAGACAGTTTTCCCATCTCCAACTCCTCAATGAATGGCGCTTCAGATAACAAAAGGAAATAATGTGAGCCCTGCGAGTGCGAGTTTGTAACACGTGCCGATAAAAAACCGGAGTGGAAATCTCATTTGTGGCTGTGGCTGCTTCCTCTCCTTAATTAGGTGAGACAGTTTTCATCACCACAGCCGCACCGCTCTCGGTTCAAGGTGTGCCTATAAATAACTTGATTAGCGGCCAACAATGCCATTGACATCCCCTGCGCTATGATTAATGCAGGAGGGGACCCAAGCGCGTAGTGCAATTCCACTAATAAGTAATAATCGAACATGAGGACGTCGGGAAATAAAAGATCCACAAAACCAACAATTCAATCACAAGCGACGAGGAAGAAGTGGCGGCACTTTTGCTTTCATGTTTTGTTGGGTTTCCATTATTAGCATCATTCATTCCATCACATCTTTCAGGGGCTTTATTGTTAAAGTGCTTACGTATGATTAGTCTCGAAATTGAAGGGGTGACAGCTTCCAGAAGGACTAGCTGCTGCAGTCATCTGTACGAGGTAGGCCAAGCCGCATCGATCACCTTTTCCATCATTTGATCATGAAATCATCCAATTTCATACTCAACTTGGTTTCTAAAGATCACCTTTGCTTTGATTCGACCGTACTTTGGCTCGGATTACTTTTACTTTTGTCCCGAGAGCGATTTTTGGCTTTAGTAATTGAATTGTCATGCTTCCTACATTCTGGCAGGGAACAGGATTTTGACTTTTTTGTCCATGAAAAGATCAAAACCATGTGAAAGAAGGGTAACAAAGGTCGAGCTGCGAGGACGTCGAGGCACACACAACACAAGTTCTCGAGTGGACTCAATAGGCCATGTGTGATACATCGAGTACTTATTTCACGGAAATCGGAAGCAATTCAAACGCCTACGTGCGGCAGCGAAAGTTGAATGCAGTGATTAGAGCGAGCGCGTTTTTACTCCAACTTCAGCTTCCTTCCGTGAATCATTCGCTCATGGAAATCGGCTCGGATTGTCCTTCATGTATACAATTTTACATGCATGACATAATTGTTTGTTCTGCTCCGAAATCGCAACTGATTCGTTAGCGGCCTAAAAGCGTGCCGACAAGCTGAACACATTTTGCTCATCGACACGACAAACATTGTCCATCATCATGCGTCAAGATTTTTGCGCTGCGGTGCTTTATCAGTTCCGACATGTACAAGGTCGATTTGGATTTGAAGTGGGTCTCCACACAAAATAATTACGCAACTTATGCCAAATGCACATTGTCTGTAAGGTTGCCTAATCTGATCTTGTCGATTGTAAAATTAATATTTTGGCGGCGCACATTGCGCAAATTCTAATTTGATTGAATAGCAAATAGATTCCTGCCTTTGATTGGGTTCCTATTTGTTTAGATGTCGCGCCGTGTTTACGCAAGAGGCAGCACGACTGGATCATCATTTCGGTAGGTGATAAAATACCACGAATTTCCAAGTCACAAGTCACAAGCTTTATAAAAGACCAAGGGTTGGAATTTAGGGAAGGAAGGCACGCGTGAGGTGTGCATTGTTGCACTATTGTTCGTAATCCTTTCCAGTTGAGACTCACTGCATCCGTGCCATGTTGACTTCGAAGGTGCCAACATGTTTGTGGAGGAGATCAATAGGTCATCACCAGCTAATCTCAATTTATTCCACCTTTCGTGGTGTGATGTGCTCGCGAGCTTACACTTTCATTCCGCTGCGTATCCTGCTTATCACTGTTGTTCTGAACTCCGTTGCGTTCCTACTCATCATGAACATGAGCCCTGTGCCCACAATAAATTAGAAATTGCCCCGTGAATATAATTTGTATGATTCATGATCCGCGATGAGTTGATGATAGTACGAGTGACTGACTTGCATCGCGGTGCATGTAGCACGAGTGATTTGTGTGTGCCGTAGTGCTTAACCTTTTAATAGTATTTTTCTCCCCTTCTGAAATCATAAAGAAAAAGAAATTAAAGAAAAATGAGAAAACATCCGAAAAGATGAGCTCACACAAAAATAGGAATTTCATTCTTCTCATAAACACTTTTCAAAAATAAAAATATAATAAATTCTTGTAAACGTAACTTTTTTCTCTCGCTCTCGTAATCTCTCAAGTACATCCGGTGCAATTCGACGGGAGAAAAATGCAGTCGTCTGCCCAAGAGCTGGAAGTGCAGAAGAATCGTTGCTTCCACCGTGGTCGTGCTGCAAATGGGCAAGTTCAATTACGCACTCCGTCTTACTGATATGAAATAATAATAATAACGGATAGGAATGAGGACGGACCACAACGAGATGATTATGATTAACACTTTTCCGTCTTTCCTTAATCTGTTTCTGGTTAAATGGTTCCAGCACCACGGCTGGAGTCGTGCTCAGAATTTTAAGAGGAGGCAATCAGTCCAGTTTCTTTAACATGGCCCTAGCTCAAAACCCCCAAAGAAAAGGATACAATTATTTCGTCAAAGCACTGCGAAAAGCGCTGCTTTTAATTAAAGCAATATTTTGTCCCGTGATTTATCGTCTGTGTGGAATTGCGAATTACTTCGCTTCATGTTTATGGGACGAGCACTGCGTACACCATCACATAAATGCCAGACCCGCATGTACAGCGATTATATATTCATATTACACTTTATGCTAATTTGCTTGTGCGAATTTAAAAATGGCAATAAATAATAACGACAAATTGCCAGTGCCATTGCATCGCTCGCAAATGAAACACAATACGCAGTGTTCGCTTTCAGTGTTGTGACTTGTGGTCGATTGTGATACAACCAAATATTTTCAAGCGTCCAATAAATAATCGTTGACAGGTATTATTGCTGAGCGTCCTGTGCGTGCTCATTTCTTGCTTTTGATAATTCAATTTAATCGGCCTTTAAATGTTAACTCAAGCTTTCGCACGTTCACCGGCTGCGTTTTTTACATGCGTAAAATCGGGACAAATCTTTCTATGGCCTTTGCTGATGACGCTCGTGGAAAGTTGGCGAGCTTCTTCGCAATGTGCAGCATGGGGAGAGCCTGAGCCTTGAACAGAAGAAGGATTATACGCCATAAATCTGTCTCAATTATAAAAATATACAACAAACGTCAACATTGTATTACCAGAATCAGCAGCTCTTTGTGCCTCCTCATTTGCATCAATTTAATACGATTGCAGAGATCGCACAAAAAATTGTAGACAAATATGCAAATGCGACAAAGAATTCTTGTTATTATAAAATAAGAATTATGACGCTGGTGACTTGTTTCTGTGATTGTGTTCGAAGATGCGGTCTCAAATCTTATACTATTTGCACGGCAAATCACAAAAGACTGGGAGATCGGCATTAAAATTAATGAACAAAATGCTAAACTTAAAAACGACAAAGATTTTCTCTAATTTATGAAAATTGCGGAGTTTCTGTATTTGTTTGATTTCTGTAAGCATAAAATTTACGCACGTCGAAATCAATTGGTTCGCCAGAGCATGAGCACGCTGGTGAGTTTGTGAGGACAAGTCAACACGATCGCACACATGCGAAGGGTGCTGTTGGCTAACCTTTCTATCTGAAAGGAGATAGATGAAATCAAACGATGTAAAAAAACTCTTTTGCATTGAAATTGCCGCGTAATAATAATTTTTATTTTATTTCATCTGAGCTTTGCGACTGTCAATTCTCGAGTTGCATCTTCTTACGCACTGAATCCGTAACTAATAAACGTTCAAGACCACCCAAAAGTTATCCAATTTTAAAGAGGAGGTTCCATTTATTAATTGTAAAAAATATTCATATCACATTAATGAGGAAGCCCGCAAGAGGAACACAGACAGCAGAAGAGCACGTTTCTTTCATTGGAGACCAAATGCTGGTCGCTGCTTCAAACAGCTTGAATGAGCAAATGTTGAATTTGTAAACTTGATAAATGAATTACAATGTACGTAAGGTGCGTGGAGCGTTTTACATCCAAAGTTCAAGAGTACATTGTAATAATTTGGGAGGAAATTGAGGATTACAAGTTACAAGTTCCGAGTCCTAGTCCAAATATATCATTATTATTGACTCATTGCTGTTTATAATGCGAAAGCTGTATTCATATATCATTTCCATGAACGAAGTTCTATTTTCGGAGTCTTTAGCGCATCTCACAAGATATTTCAATTTTTTACTGCTGCATAAACTCACCTCAACGTAAAATCTCAATGCCTTTTCACAGGCGAACTCTTGATTTATTGCATTCGTCTAGAATTGAAATTCTATTCCCATCTTTAATAGCGTTTTGATGTCTCGTCAACGCTTACTAAAATTTTTGCGCGATTGGTGTCGTCTACGAATTTGTGTTTCGCGGCGCCAAATAAGGAATCCTGCATGCTGCTCCTGGCCTCACTCTCCGACTCGCCGTCGCAGACCATCAAGGTGAATTCTGTCTTTAAAAGTTAATGTTAATTGAATAGACATAAAACGCGTTGCATTAATTACGCTTTTGTAATGTGAGAAATGCTTTTCACGAAAATGTAAGATAAACTGTGTCGCGACAATGACAATTTGCGAAACGGCTAGACGCCAATTTACGTAGTTCTGACATTTTGGGTGTTTGTGTGTCGTCAAGATTCTGTGTTTTGGGGTGACAAACGAAAGTATAAGTCCAGGTTTCCAAATACGGACTTGGCAAAGTTTACAAACAGAAATCCCAAGCATGACACAACTCATGACACCGTTTCTTCGGCGAAAATGCCGTCATCTCATTGTTTAGCATCACTTTACCTAATTAGTGTGTCATGATCAATTGAAGCTTAAACGTTTGTCTATACGTCTATTGTCTTCTTACGACAGTTCACGCGCAGCAATGTCCTGCTTCGCACGTAAAGAATCTCAATTGGCAAAGAAAAAGCAGACGCGTTGCACGCAGAGCTCGTGTCTGGGCCGAACACATATATAAAACTTGAATTGTCGCGTTTTTGCAGCCAGAGCAAACCAGAAAAAAGTGAATGTCAATGTCAAAGTTAAAAATACCAAGAAAAGGTCACATGATTAAAATGCTCGAAATTGCTTAGCATTGCCGAATGCAGGCTAGATACATTTTTACTGTTAAGAATCATCATGAGCGAAATGTTACTTGCATTTTAATGAGTCAACGTCAACACACGATCTCGAACCAGTCTCAGGTTGCTTGTGAAATATTGACGACGATAAACCACGCAGCCACATTAGGAAAACTACTCATCAGATTCTCATGTCGCTCTTGTGATACAACATGGTAATTAGTATATGGCAGCATAAAAGCATGGAAGTTGGCCAAAAAATTAAAATTCCGGCATGTCAAAGCGAAAAGTAGCCATAAAATGCTTGATTTGTGCACATGATCCGCATTCGCAGACTCGCCGTTCTGTAAATCCCACTACGAGCCCAGCCAGCAGCACGTTTCGCACTCATAAAAAATGGTATAACCTGTACTCGATTTTTTGTAATTGAAATATGGAATTTAAATGAGAATTGTACGAGCGAACGGACTGGAAGTTGTTTTTATAATTTCTTGGAAATTACGCGCAACTCCACAAATGAGAAAAAATGATTTATGTCAAGAATTGGCAGAGACGCCAGTGGCCTGTGGTCCCTGCCCGTTTCAATTCGCCTGTGCTTTATTGCAGATATTTATGGCTTTTGATCATTGTCATTAACATAATAATGTTGTTAATGCAGATGTTACCGTAAGCGAGCGGCGCACGCTTGCCGCGACAGACAGGACGGGAGACGGCGTCAAGATTTCAATTACAGTATAAGTCATCGTAATTTATTTCGCTCTTTTCCTTTTCTGGATAAACTTAATTAGATACTTTGCTGTAAAATGATACTTAATACGCATTCCACTCTTCCAAAGGACGTTCCGAACATCTTTCATAACATTTGCATTTGAGATGAATCTTGCGAATTGCTGTAACTGGATTAAGTTTCAATGGCCGATGTGATTTACGTGCGAAAGCCGCATCCAGAAATAAAAACAATCGAGAGATGAGATGCAATTATTCCTGAAGCAGCTCAGTACCGCCTCTAAACTTTATGTCTCATTGTTCCTCGCTTTACGAGGGCAAGATTTTATGTGCAACATGTCATTACGTCTCAGTTCAATTAAAAAGTGCAACCATTGGTATGGAACGAGCATCGTAGACTTCTTCCTTAATTGTTATTGCAATTGAAGTCTTTGTGCAAGGAGGCAAAGACGGACGGTGGAACTCCAGTGTTTATTTGCAACGACGACGTAAAACGCTTTTATGCTCGCCTCAATGAGGTCGGGACCCTCAGGACTGAGGATAGTGGGAATGATATTTGATGTACTATCTTGTTAAGGGATTGCCCCTGCAATCTTTTCGAGAGCCTTGCAAAAATTGGATGTACTCGTTTATTCAGCGCTTTGTGTCGGTCTCACAACATTCTCATTTGAAGCAGGCGTTAACGACATAGGAAGAGAATGCGTTCTTACATAACATAACAATAACATGTCAAGTTGAGAATAATAAAGTTGCTCTCACTCCGAGAAGAGAAGAGAAAACAATACAACCTTATTCTAATTAGACTTTTGGAATTCTCGCCGTGTGTGGTAGTCCAAGCAATACGAGCTGTCAATGTCCAGCAAGACATTGCGCGCCGCACCGGCGAGAGAAGTATATTTCACGTTTATTAGGACAAGGTGGGCAAGATCCTCAGCTGTCGAACATCCTGCTCGGCAGAAGACCGGAGCAAGCTCAGTATTCAAGGCTTGGAATCCAGGATTGCTTTCTGCCCAAGAACCGGCACACGAACTCTACCTGAGCTTCACCAAGACAGCATTTTATCCATAACCACATTCTCGCATTTCTCGCCGACATCACTTGTCAGTTGTGTCATTGAAGCTGACGAGTGTTGAAATGTGGGGGCAAATTGTTTGCCACTTGTGACGTGTGACGTATGCTGTTCGTCACACTCTCCACTTCGTGAGTGACTTATGGAAGACTGTCAAAAAAAGCTGACATTCTGCGTAATTGCTAACCTTTGAATGCCAGCAAGACGAATAGATTCCATCGCGGGCCCGTTCGAGTGATAATTAGCGCCTATTAAGAAGTCATTCGAGAATTCCACAGAACAAACAGTACGAATGAAAATATAAATTAAATGGAGCCCGCCTCCTCCATCGCCGTGCTTATAATTTTAAAAAGTTGACAGTTCACTGTCATGGCAGACACTTGATTGCGGCGACTGACGACTGTGATCATGACCAACAAAAAACGTACATGAAACAACTTTTCAGGTGCTGAAGGCCAACCTTCGACCTTTGCCTGAACGATTGTACTGCACGTTTGAGTACACAAATATTGCGATGGAATTGTTGTCATGTTCATGGGATAATGAATCGCCAACGCAGGCCAGCACAGACAGCCAACGCTTAATGCACAATTAATTACTGTAAATTGGCAAATTACTTGCTTCAATGAACTTGTACTTGGCGAGGTTGAGCTGCAAGTGTGAAAAGGAGAAGGAATTGTCGTGCGTCAAACAATCGATAATTAAATGAGTAATCGACAAAGGGGAAGGCGAGCCAGATTAATTAATTGCTGCTAACTTGCGATCCATGTCTCATGTGCCTCATTTCTCATGTTCGTGTGTGTGTAGATTAATGCGTAACCCAATCACTCAGCGTCACGCATAGATTGGAATTCGGCATTCTCTCCAGTGACATCGACTTTTGCTGATCTCGGCCTGAATACGGATGTTACAAGCGGATGTCCAAGTCCAGACTTTACTCAGTGACCATGAGAAAAACCCTCCAAGAAATGAAGGTGCAGTAGTTAGGAGAAAAACGAGACATGTGATTTACCGGCATGCAGTGCGGCGTGTGATTGCAAGCTATTGTTTTGCAAAATTATGAAAACCTGAAATTAGTGTTAGATCACGGTATTTGACATCGCTGACAAGTGGTTTCACTACGTCACGACAGAACTGTTGTTGAGTTGTTGATTTTCCACTTGCATCTTCCATAATATTGTGCGCCTGAGTGCGTAATGTTTACGTGCTCTGTGCTCAGGGATCATGCACCAATCATGCCTACACATAGCAAAAGTCATAGCGCCTCTTTGAAGAGTTTCGTCTCACGGTCTCACCAAATTCGAAAACTAACGCACGGTCTCGAGAAAGTGAGGGCAAGGCTTTCTTCGCTCGGGACCATAAATTTCAGTTTCATGATGTACAAACTGTGAGTAAATGTCAGTCACTCGCAGGCCAAAGTTCGAATGCATTGAGTTTCAGTGCTGTTGAGATATTTATGTCGGTATTTAAAAATAAAAGAATAAAATCTGTATCTTTATTTCATCTCTTTTCAACTGCATAAAGCCAATATTTTATTACTCCTTGCAGTGCAGGCAACTTCGGCCATCGGATCACGAAGTGCATGGCGAACGAACTAGACCTTAATCATTTGCATTTATTTTACATTTAATCCATATTTGTACTGCGTGATGCACAACTGCCAAAAATAGGCAGTCTGAACGTGAACTGGCTGAGATTATTGCTCGGGAATCCTGATGATCTTCTTTATAGCTTTTTGGCAGCTTGAACTCGGTCCCGTCCGTGTATGGAGCATATAAGCTGCAGCAAATTCCCCAGCTTCATAACGTAATGAGTGAGCCGGATATTAGCGACTGATGCAAATACGCGATTTCTCTAATTGGCAATCCCATGAAATCACTGCAACTGTGAATTCCACTGCCGACGTGAATTGGCGTCATTTCCATGTCTAGCCTGCTCCGTCTGGGTACTTGAAAATCCTTCAATCCATGAACCACACAGCTTCACGCGTGCATACTTTTTGTTCATCTTTCACATCCGACGTTACGAATCTTGACTCTCGAGATTTGATATTTTATAAGGTCCTGCACATATTTTATCGTGAGAACGAACCAAGGTTCCACCCTCATTTGCATGAGTTTTGGTTTGTAATAAAGAACTTTATTTCTCACCTTCCTGGCTCACCGAGTCTTACTTTTACATTCAAATTCCATTCGTCTTCGTTTCGCCTTGGCCTCAGCGTCTTCAATAAATTACAGCCACGGCTCAGAGTATGGAATGGAAACTTTTTTGGTGTCAGAAATTTAAATTTGAGGAAAAGTTCAGACGCATATTTATTTTTGTCACTACTTTTATGGAATTTCAACGTTCTATAAGAATTTCTTGTTCTTCGAGAATTTGACCCAGACGACTGTAGGTTCACGTCAAGAATCTTTCATGGTGACTCGTGGACTTGATTTCGAATTGTCTCCAATTGCTTCGCACTTTCTTGTCCGTTCGCCTTTATCTCGTCACTTTGTTCGTGTTCAGGACACCAAAAAAGTCGCTGAACCATGTCTGCAGTCCAGTGGCTGCAACTTGTTTTTAAGTTACACTTTTATCTCTCTCGTTTGCCGTAATTGACTCGCTGCCAGTGGCTTGATTCGTTTCAAATTGCCACTTACCTCTCAACGCGTGAAACAATGCAATATGTAAATCGTCCTTTATTCAACTACATCGATGCTCATTAGTACAGAGCAGCCCAGTGGCTGAGATGCGGGTAGATAGCATTTGCAATTGAGTAGCACAGTATCATTTCGGTCACTGCTTACTTGATAGGATAATAACTTATTAAATTGAGAAATAAAACGGCACATTTTGTCTAAGAAAGGAGTGTGCTAATGACTACACGCATTCTTTCAACTGCAATCGTGGATGATGCGGTGCATAATAACTGTGTCAAAAATTATGTACAATTTATGCCATTTGTGCTCCAGCAAAGAATTTATCCGTAAGTAATTCCTCACGAGGCTGCTGGCTCGTATATTTTGCTCTTGCTGCATGCCGTATCATATCTCAATCCATTGTTTCAGGGCGTAGTTCGTCTACACAACATTTAACCTGATCACATCTGCATCAGGTAGAATCAGGAAAGTGAAGATTACAAGATGGAAAGATACACGTTGAGGAGCATAGCAAAGAGGCGTATTCACACATTCTCTCATCTTGCGTCTTTCCTTTCGTCTGATTTTGAACTCGGGAAACTGCCATGACGCTGGCTGACCAAGTGGCACTGGAACGAATTCCATGATTTCTGATTAATGTGGCAGAACAAGTAACCAGATACGTGAGTGCGCGCATGAAATTGTGCAACACATTATCCCTTTAATTATATAATCTTCTGCTGTAGTGAAGTGCAGAGATCATTCAAATTAATGTGACCTAACCAAAAACGCGAGTCCGAGTGAGCATTGTCGACTGAACGAGCGAGCATAATCACGCAGTATGCAGGAGAAGGCAGTTTGGGGTGTGGTCCTCTTCAGCCAGCTTGTCGAGTACCCTCCTGCGGTTATTATCATCTCTCCGTAGCTGCCTGCTGGATTTTGTGATGCGATGCGATAGTCTGAAACTCCAAAATATCAAACCACAACAATAATCGTCTCTATTTACAACGTCGTGGTTTTTATGCGCCTTTTCTCGAAGAAAATGCAAAATGATTTCCTGACCACTGAGCAACTGTCCACCCATTTCGAAGCTAATTTTTATTCAGATTCTGCTGGTCATTAGCATACGCATGGATATTATAATAACGAATTTATTCATGACGCGAAAGACAATTTGGGACTCCATGCTTAATAGGAATTGATTCTGCAGGGAATTCGCGGCGGGTCTCACTCGTCAACGCAGTCATCTTTCCGTGATTAATTGCATTGAATGAAATCTGATTCAAGCATTGTGCAATCTATTTCATGTCTATTTGTAGCTGAAGCGCTCAGATCGTGATGCCTTCATTCTTTGATGACTTCATCAAATAGTTAAGGAAAGATGCTCTCCTTCTCATCTCCGACGGAACTATTTCTTTCGAAACTTCCTTGTGCGTTACTGAACCACAAAATTGGCAATGGAGCAACTGAGCTTAAAGTCGACCAATCCTAATGCCAATTAAATACAGGCAAGACAAACTTCTCCTTCAGCTTTGATTCAACCTCATAAATTTCAGCAAAATGTCGGCCCAGGAAGAAAGTTTCAGGCCAAGAAATGTTTATTGTGCTCACAACAGCACAATTCACTGCTTATTTTGGTAAATTATATTATGCAGCATTTTTGGAGTTGGTCTGGCTTGTAATCTACAATTGCGATCAAATGTGAGCCGAAAGATTTTAATGCATGCATGCAAAGATTCTGTGGCCGGTCTGTTGCAGGTTTTGCATCACTTTTTGATTTCACTCAACTGCCGTGTCGTGTCGTGCCATGTAACCCTCACCAAAGCCTGCCAAATAAGGCCAGCCGGCTAAATGAATTTATTAGAATCGTAATCCTTTCCTTCCTTCACTCGTCTCTGAAACTTTACCCAGCGTTCGCTCGACTTGTGACATGAGCCTGAGCTTCGTGCGGTACGAGATTCAGGAAAGACTCTGATGATGTCTGATAAATGAGAGGTTATCAAGCGAATCATGAGAAAAACTTATTTAAATTTTTGATCTTGCGTTTCTTGCACTGCAACAGCACACGCATGTGACGGCACAATTAGTAGAGTCTGCGGATTTTCGCTACATGTCAAGGAATCAAAGGATCAAGGTCTTAGACGAGCTTTCGAGCTCTGCTAGCAAAGCATCGAGGGAAATAATTAGACATGAGATACGCAACGCTACGCATTGTTGTTGATTTCTTATTTGGATTCTCTTTTCCTCTCTGTCGGTTCCTTAACAAGTGTTTTGGCTGCATTATGTCCTACATGCTTTATGGTGCGAGTCCAAATTGGAGAAAATGGGCTTGCATTTTCTGTTGCTTCCATTCCGGCGCTTGTTCCTGGCTTGATTTACTTGTCACATCAATTTAATCATATTGCCATGTTATTTAATCCAGTTTTCAGTGCCAGCCAGCGTCTCATCTTCCTCGTCTGTTGCACAACGTGCGTGCGTCTTGATGCGAAGAGAATGCGTTTGCTCGTTTCCCGTCTTGAGCAGAGGAGAAGGTTTTAATATTTTTAATGGAACAAGTCCATTAATTTCAATTGCGTGTTTCTCACAAATGTAAATAATAATTTGCCAAAAATCAAACAGCCATAATAACCATCATAATAAAAAGAAAAATGTGCTAAAATATTTTCTCATCCGCTGGATCCTCCGAGAACGTCAAAACTCACTCTGCTGCGTAATTTATTATTATTGTCCTTGTGCAAGTACTTTCTTACGACTGCCATTACACGACGATAATTAATAGAATTTATGCAAACTGTCGTTCTCACGCTTTGGCTTAATTAATTTTAATTAATCGAATCTTGCACGCGTTCGTGTGTTAGAAAGCGAATCTTGCTTATGTAGAGTGGTGGCTCTAAATGAAATCATCGACGTGTTTCTTAAAATATGAAATTCCTTTCGGTGTTTTGAGATTCTCGTATCAACGCCAATTTAGCCTTGGTTTTGTAGGCTTTCGGATAAACGTTCAAGATGATACTTTCTAGAGAATAGTTGTTAAGAAATGCTAACACTGAGCACGGTGGTGAATTAGAACGCGAGTATTGTTTTATTCATTTTCATATTAGTTCGTGAACCCAACTCCGAGCATCAAAGAAGCTGGTGGGAGATGGGTGAAGGGATTTCAAATTCAATTATCACGAAATGCATTATTGAGAAGGTTAAAAATGTCAAAATTCGAGTTTATCGTTATTTAGCATCTCGCGAGTACGGGGAATCCAAAAACAGTCATTACATAACACGCAACATTCTCGGAGCGGAGAATTACTTGCTCAAGCAGAATTAAGAACGAAGTGGAATTTACGAAAGGAGTCCCGCATAACCTTTTAATTGACTTTTCCTTAAGCAAACGAACCCATCTCGTCAAGGCTCCTGGAACCCCATTCCCATTGGCATGAGCTGCGGTGATGATCATGAGATGAAAGAGATGATGAAAAGCTGGGTGCTGGCCTGAAATTGAATTGGGACCTGTCTGCACTTGTCTGCACTGGGACCCTGAACTTATTCTCATTTACCTTGAAACCACTCGCGTACGTAGACCGTGTAGCATGTGGACTTGTTTCGGCCGTAATCATAATTCATGGTCCTTTTTCATTCTTAATTCATTATCAAATTATCAATTTTTGATAGTTGATGGCTTGATTGCCTGCACGCTGAAACCTGGAACGACCCAAGTTAAGCACAGAAATTGGGCTCCAGCTGCGCCTGAGAAGTCTATCCTTATCAACTCAAAAACTCTTACGTTTCTATCAAGATGCGCATAATTGTAATTGGTATTCATAAATGCGTCCGTTATTACAATGCCTTGCGTGTTTTTAATTATTCAAGTGCATGATCTTCTTAGC
This sequence comes from Mesaphorura yosii, assembly GCA_009869945.1. Lineage (NCBI taxonomy): Eukaryota > Metazoa > Arthropoda > Collembola > Poduromorpha > Tullbergiidae > Mesaphorura > Mesaphorura yosii. Next base: position 33,038 of record WIXG01000577.1, read on the forward strand.
TGAACGCTAATCGTTGCACTGCTCGAGTTCCTTCACTAATGTAGGTGTAAACAAATCTCAAGCGTCAGTAAAGTCGAGATTGATTAATTTAATAAGAGCTCGGACCGTTTTTATTCAGTAATTGATTTCTCTTCCTAGTTTCATTTTTTGTTGCTTTCAAAATCATAAAATCATGCGCTCTGATGCAAGCGTGGAACTTGGCCTGGATTTGGCACAGGAAAAAATTGGAACCTAAAATAGAGAAATGGGTGGAACTCAACGAGTGCGACAGGGTTGGATTATGGCTTTATGGTACCTGTGTGCGTTTGAAGACAACGATCTGCGGTGCGACTAACATGAGACTAGAGCCTAAACTTAAATTAATTCAATCGAAGATGAGCTATAGCGGCCATTTTGTTGATGGCCATTAATCTTGTCGTGTTAGGCTATCTGTTTTCAAGATTTCAAATCTGAGTGTGAGTTCGTGCACAGCTCAACATTGAAAATATTTCTTACGTAATAAGTACTCGCACTCGCAAATGTTATGCATTTGTAATAATTTGTCGCATTCTAATCTCACACGCATTAACCAAGAGTGCACGCACGCATAACACATAAACAGGGGTTTCATCGTTGTTATTTATTTCATTTCATGACTTGTCATTTAATTGCAGCTTGGTTCGCGAGGTAATTTATTGCTTTTGCCTATAAATAGACGAGGAATACAGTTAAGTAATGATTCACAATTACACGCGCTCATTACATTCCAACATTGTTTTTACTGCAGCTGCATGGCAGAGATCCTTTTTTATTGATCTATCCCAACTTGACGATTTCAATGTCAGTGTCATAATAACTTGGCTGCCGCAACAACACGAGTCTAATTGTTGTGGCTTTTTATGAGGCACGGCACGCAATGTCAAGGTGATGACACATGCTGGCTCGGCGCACATGACACACGATGATCAAAATCACGATGAACCAGAACAATAGCGATGGGAGAAGGAGTGTGGGGACCAGCACAATGAAAGCAAGATGATTTGCAAAAACCAGTGCAAAAGTAATCGAATTTAAAGTGCAGTTATTACACTGATTGCTCGCGCTGATACGACCGCAAAAAAAGCATTGAGGAAGAAAGCGACCTGGTTAGTGGAGTCAAATCAGGTGCATGCACATTTTCGTCAGTTCGTGCCATTTCTTCGTCCAAGTTTTATTCTGCAGCTTCCTTATTGTCTTTCGAGTGGTGGACAATATAATATTTATGGCTCGAGTATTTATTATTATAATTTTCCATGCTATGCTTCTCTTGGCACTGCAGAGCATAAAAGGCTGTTGAGCTTAACGAAGACACGACACACGAACTGGCAGTAATCGAACAATATTAATGATGGCACCTCGAAATCTTAATATAGTAAGCATGTTGTATAATCGCGTGCTCAAGGTTAGACCCAACCTGCCGCTTTTTATGTAATCCTTTCGCGTGTCTGTGAGGTTGGTGTAGATCGAGTTATTAAGCTGGGTGGCAGAAGAGACACGCTCGCTGCAATGTTTGCACAATTATTGCCTGAAATGGCGCTTGCGCCGCCGATTCGATGATTAATTGAGAAAGATGAATAAGTCTCGCGTCTATGATGAGCAAGAAATAGGGCTGAGGTCAACCTCGCACCGCTCCGCCGCGCTGCAACACTTCGGCACTCAAGTCACGTCATTGAGTGAAGCTCAATAAATATTTTATATTCTAATCCCCGCTCTGACTCGGAGAACATGAACGCCAATTCATAAACTGGAATGAGAAAGACGAAGAAATAATTTCTTGATCCCGAGCAGTACAAATGCTCTCGAGCGACTTTGTCTTTGTCAACGTGTCGACTGTGTCATTATACCGAGCGTTTGATATTATAATCTTGGAGTGGAGAGGAAAATGTCAAGTAGTAAGAGTTCACGGATTCACAAAAGACCCTGCATAAAATTATCTTATGGATGTGTTTGAGACAGGCACGGAGCGAAGTGCCAGCATTTAGTAAGGCAATGGCACAGGAAATAAAATATTTCGATGCAGTAAATTTTACTTCTTGTTGTCTTCACATTAAAGCCTTAAACTTTTTCTCACTCTCATCCTCACGTACGCCGAAAATTCGACACTTTGTCGTAAATGTGACCATTTACGGCATGCTTATAACTACTCGAAGCTGCAATCAATCGTAGGCGACGGCAAATCGCACTGATTCATTGCCAACGCCGGATTTAGGTACCATTCTGAATTGGAATTGAGCACCTCACATTTTTGACGTTCTAATTTCCTAAATTATCTCTTCAAGCTTCAAGCGCAGGCGATGCAGGGTAGTCGATGAAGAGTAGGAGTTTGACTCCAATCTCAGTCGCTGATTCACGCGAAATTACTCTGACTGGACATTCGTGACTTGATTCATCAAACCCAAAAGATCATTAACAATTAGTCAGCATCGGCGTCTCACGGACGCTTTCATTCATTCATTCGCAGTTTGCATCGATTGCAAGATTGATGAGATCTGGAATGTGGCAATAATTCTGTCAGGTTGAGCGGTCGATTGCCGATTCCATTTCACGGTTGTGTTACGCAGAGACGTGATTTTCGCTGCTTTTAATGAAAATGCAAAGATGCAATCGCCAACTGCTCCATGCTTCACGCTGCGAGTGCTGTCTATGCTGCTGCGTTCCGCATAATTTGAGCCATAAAATCGCAATTAAGCAGATTATTACGCTCTCACGCCACTGCTCCTGCTTTATGAATTTACGATGATGCACAACTAATTGTAATTGATTACGTGCCCTCACCGCTGCTTTTGACGAATGACAGCGCATTGCATAATACATTAAGATGTTAGTCATCCGAAAGCAGAGTGAAAAATATATATTCCTAGAGAAAAGGTCTTCCTTTGGTGAGGCGCGATAAAAAGTATGAAATAATTCTTTTTAATTTTGCGCATAATTCGTGGACTGTTCTCGCCAAAAAAATTGCAACGTGCTACTCTAACATTTGAACTGCTTTTCCTGCCTCCCCCCACGCAACCTAACCTAACCTAACCTGAACTAATCGAAACAGTGTTGGTACGAATGAAGTTATGCCTCAAACGACAGGAAGGTAAACGTAACTTTTATTGAAGTAGGGGCGCTGCGCCAACCGCCCCCAAAGTTGATAGATAGAAAACATCTGAATGTGCATCCATCTTCAACTGCAACACAGGCGCATGACAACAAGTGTGAAACTCGAACAAAGTCTGAGCTAGTTGCCTGGAAAATTCCGGATAAAAGTTTGTGATATCTCAAAAAATATGTGCTTCCACTAAATAATTCTTGCAGATTCGGACTCAGGAGGTCGAGATCTTTCGATTGACACTATTCCGAGGTCAATCGGATGAATCCATCATACTATAGTCGAATCTGTAATCGTAGAAGTGAATTCAAATCATCATAATTGGAACATGCTAACTGAATGTAGTTGTCCAAGAATAAGTTGGAGACCTCAGATCCATTAATTATAGAGAAGATACAAATCTTACACATACATATATTATATAATAACTTAACGAATTCTCAGGGATTGTTTTCATGCAAGGCCAAGTACTGAAGCAGAAGTAAGCAGGAAAAGCAGTTCAAATGTTAGAGTAGCACGTTGCAATTTTTTTGGCGAGAACAGTCCACGAATTATGCGCAAAATTAAAAAAAATTATTTCATACTTTTTATCGCGCCTCACCAAA
>WIXG01000578.1:0-36687 GCA_009869945.1 Mesaphorura yosii
CTCCCCATCTGGTGCAGGACAAGGAGGAGGTGGAGGTCAGGGACCAGCGGCCGGTTCGGGTGGAGTGACAGGGAACCCAGGAGGAGGAGGAGGTGGAGTCTCCCCATCTGGTGCAGGACAAGGAGGAGGTGGAGGTCAGGGACCAGCGGCCGGTTCGGGCGGAGTGACAGGGAACCCAGGAGGAGGAGGAGGCCCAGCTCCAACAAATCAAGCAACCCCCAAATCAACCATCGTCGGCGCTGATAGTGCAGTACCCCAGCAGCAACAACCCGCAACCACCGATCAAACCTCCCCCGACTCTGCACATACCCCCCAAATCCGCACCGGCCAGCTCCGCGTCCCCAAAAACGTGGCCCCACAAGTCATGACCGCCTTCCAGAGCAACCAGATGGGGTGGGCTGATAAGACGAGAGCTGAATTGCTCCGTGGAGGGCGGTGGGACGAGGCGTCACAGAAGTTTGTTACGAGGGATGGGTCTATAATAGACCCAAATGATGGAGAAAAGTGGCAGCAGTACTTTGGAGGTTATACGCCTGAAGGGATGAATGGATTGTTTCATGGGACGGATGGGAAATGGGATACGCTGATGTACTGGCTTCCGGGAGCGTTCACTTCATAAAATCACTTCGGGCTGAAAAACATCATCTTTGTACAGAATGTTTTTTAAAATAAAATGCAGCATTTTCATAAAAGTTGGCGGCGTTTACTTAGGGTTTGGGCAATGAATTCGAGTCCTTGCAGTAAGTTCGCTGGAGTCTTGTTCAACGAATTCCTTATCAGTTACCAATTTCAACAGGCGTGTAGCTTTCTAGCTTCCTGGTTTCGTTTCATTTAGTGGCTCAATGCGGCCGCCGACTAGGTGATCAGGGAGAAATCTACAGCAAAGTACGAATGGAAATCAAACCGGGAAGAGACCGTTGGCCTTATTTCATAATGAATCCCATTTATTCTTATCAGCTATCCCCTCATTCTGTTCATTCCACCAAGACTTGCCGATTCTTCGCGTCGCAGCCCTGCTTCACTCAATTCTCCAGCGTATTCAAGCCGCCGCCGTCTTCCGCATTCGATACTGCGAGTATCGGCAATCGTTTTTCAAACTTCAAACTAACTTCTCTTTGTCGAACATTCCCATAAGTTCTAATCTCCAGTGGAGAGGAACGATTGGCGGTTGCCCATTCAAAGAAGTCCGAGGTGACCGCAACCGCAGTAGGAGAGATAAATGGGTGGAAAGGAGCCTTTACTTTGATTACCGATGCCAGCCTCGCTTTGCATGGCGAATGCAACTTGATCGGCCATTGAATGGTATTCAGAACGCTTCGAATGAGAATCTCTGAATTTATTTCCTTATTTTGGGGCTACAAATCACATTCAGCATTCACACTTGAACAACACGCACTGATTAATAAAATGAGAAGCACAGCTGTAAAGTCCTTGAACCCATCCTCCTACTGCCTCTCTCCGCCTTGCGTCGCCGAAAACACGTCCCTTATCGTACTGTTGAGGTTCTCCATCGGCTCGTCGTCCCTGCACTGCGAGCAGACAAAATCATTTAATTGGACTAATTACAAAGAGATTAGCATTTAGCATCAAGTCTGTAACCTCACCCATGAATTCGGGTCCTCATAACGAGAACTGATCACGTCCTCCGCGTACACCTCGAATAATTTAGTGAACCTCGAGTTCTTGACCCTCTCAATCCCTTCTTTCAGGGGAATGAGGTACTTGACGGTGAGGGCCATGTACTTACGCTGGGTGGCGGGTGAATTATCTCGCTTCCCATTTCTCAGAACCTGCAACTCCTTTTCCCTCACGACACCACTCAAATACTTGGCCACAGCATCCTCCAATGAAATCATGTGCTTCCTCGGCTCTCCACTCCTCGCCTGCGCCTCCTTTTTGCTTAGAACAAAGTCCACCAGCTGCGTATCGTAAACGTTCTCCACCCGAAGTCCATGCGTATGGTACAGGTAGTCGATTGCGGGTCGGAGGTTATGCATTATTTTCAGGATCCGCCTGCTCTCAAAGACAGGTCTTAATTTCTCCCAGAGTGGCCACCCATTTACTCTGAATTTCTCGACTTCGATTGGGATGATTGCGTCGTGGGAGCTGAATAATATCCAAGAAATTGTGGAGAGTGGGGCTCCTTCGCCAATCAGCGAGACTCCGATTTCTTTTATTGTTGTGGTTTTGAGTGCGTTGAGCTGCGGGAAAGAAGGGAGAAGGTAAATTCACTGCCAAGGAAGCAACTGGAATGGGGTTCTTACGAGCATCTCCAACAATTCGCAGTTGCGTATCAGCAGAGTGGGCATCGTCTTCTCCCGAAGAGCAGTAGCGCTTACGGGTTCTTTCTTGTGGAGGACAGTGACTTTGAAAAAATATGCAAATATGATTTTTATACCCAAAGTTCCCAAGAAATATAAACCCTCAGCTTACACTCCGAAATCTCGTTCGCAGCAAACATGAGAGCACCGCCGTACGGCCTATCCTCGTCTACATCAGTCACGTTCACAATCCCAATCACGCTGTTGTCGAGCTGGTCCGCTGGATTCTTGAGGACTGTTCCGCTGTAGGATTTACCATCTCTTAGCTTTAACTTGACTTCTGAGCCGGCTGGCAAGTTGAAGGAGGTGGGCCAGTGGGTTGTTAAGAAGAGGCCTGAATTTGATTAATGTTGCAGTTTGGTACCTTTCGAGGTTCGAATCGTTCCAAGGATCTTACCTTCCCGACTCGTTACGGGTGCAGACATTCTTAATGATGTCGGCACACAGAGTGAGTGTTTTCACGTTATCAGTGTCAAGGGTCAAGAGAGTCACTTGCTGATGGTCCTCATCTTGATTCGGATTTATACCTTTTAATTGATTATGTCGTGTTAATTACAAACTCACAAACGCAGTTTATTCGGAAAGATAACGGGCGCTCATTTCATTTTTAGCAATCAAGTTTTTGAACTCATGAATGAGCAACACGTGGACAGCATCATTTTCTTTGTTTCAGGATTCAGGAGATTTTAGAGTCCAGCGTTCGAAATCAGCCAACTCGAAATCGCTATCTTCTATGCTTATAAAACTTCCGCCTTAGATATCGAATAACGAACGATAGTTGCCAATTCAGGTCAGCTCATTCCCGAGTTCGTATCTGCAATTGGGAAAAGGGTTTCAAATCAAATCGGGCCCGCTTGCCTACTCAAAGCAGGAGCTGACCACGACCACAAATCCAGAAAGAAAGAAGTCGACTGCGTCGGATTTCACACATGAACTAATCAAACCAGGAATTCTGCGTTTTGCTTCCTTGCCCGATTGCTGCGGTGGCTCGCTCCGATTTCGGCCGCAATAAATACGAGGGCCGCTGCCGACTTGTGGTTCAGTTTCAAGCCAAGCTTCCACTTTCATTTACAACCTTCAACCACACCTCCGAAAAACCTTCTTCAAAATGTTCAATCTCAAATTCGTCATGGTTCTCTGCTTCGTGGTGCTGGCCATCATTGGTCAGATGGGAGGTGAGTCCAGTCAAATGCGAAGGGGAAAAGGGTGACTTTATTGATGGGCAACGATTAATTTTCCCACCTTTTTCTTTTGCAGAGGTCGCCGCGTGCGCCGCCGACGCTTGCAGCCGTGACTGCCTCATTCACCAGGGGCAGGGATACACTGGCATCTGCGGAGGCGAGGGCTCCTGCACCTGTCTCTTCGTCGGCTAAGTGCCAAGCGTCTTTAAATCGAAGATCTGACACGGCTCAACCGGATTTACGAAAGGAAAACAGCGCACATTTCAACTTGTTTTTTGTACCCATTTTAATTACGTCAAATGCCCAATTAAAATTCTTTTGCTGCAACCTTTTCGCGTGTACTCTGCATTTTTCCTTCGACAGAATTTGAAGAAGTGCTCAATCAGAGCTATCCGAGTCGGAAATGAACTCTTTGCTCTTAAACTCGCCACCAGCGCCCGCCGAAGCGGCACCCGAGCTGCTGGAAGGTTTTGCTTTCTTCCTGGGGGTGCTTGGCTTGGAGCTTGATTTTGTCTTCTCTTTGCCTTCCTTCTTCTTTGAGGAGGATGAAGATTTCGCCTTTGAAGGCTTTTCCTTGTCCCCCCTTGGTTTCTTGCTCTTCTTGCTGCTGTGCTTGCTGCTCGAGGCTCCTCCTTCATCGTCCTCTTCATCTGAGGAGGAGGACTCGCTCGCGTTTGAGTCGAACCTGCGGGAAAAGGAGCGGAAAATTAATAGACACAAATGGAATGGAACAAATTAATAATTCCATAGCATAAAACTCACTCCTCCGCCACGTCATCATCGCTCCCTCCCTTCACCATCCCCGGATCGAAATCAGCGTCCTCCTCCGAGCCCTCATCCTCATCCTCCTCATCGTCCGACCTCGCTTCCGCTTCAGCTTTAACACGAGCCAGGTAAGCGTCAGGCTCCGCCTCATTGTCACTATTCTCAAAATCCGCAAACGAAGCTGTCGGCGCCTTGTTCTTCCCACTATTCTTAATCCGTATCTTCTTGTTGTTGACAAAGTCAAAGAGTTTCGGGTACTCCTCCTTCTCGATGGAGCTGAACGTATAAATGACACCAGAGCGGAGCTCTACCTCGAAATCGAAGGAGCGCGTGCTCCCTCCGCTCCGGGCAAAGTTCACCGAGTTGAGCTCTTCAAAGCGGATGTGGAGTGGTGGTTTGTGGATGAAGATGAAGCCTCGCTCGAGCGGGTAAATGTAGCCGGCGGCGGCTTTGTACGAGCAGCTGATTGCTGGGGTGCCCGAGTGGCCGACGAACGGGCCGGGAGTTGTTAGCTTTCGGTTGACGAGGACGCGCATGAGGCGGCTGATGACTTCGTAGGAGTGGCCACTCATTTCTTTTGTTAGTTTGCCGTCGTACTTTTTGAGGAGGTCGTCACTGCGGGTGGAAAATTAAAGTCATGAATTGAGATTGCAACAGGCACAAAGCGTTGCCGGCTCGACACTTGGACTTACTCCGAAAAAGGCAGGTCGATGCTGACCCGCTCCTCATCCTGCTGGAAGAGGAAGGTTAGGTAGTGATATCGAGTCTGTCCCTGCTTGATTGGCGGGTCGAGGCTGACGACGAAGAAGATCTGGCGACCGTCCTTGTGCGGAAGGAGAAAGAGACGGAGGACGGTCGACATTGCAATTTTATAGTCGAACGTTTTGCCATGCAGCTGAAAGAAGGAGGAGTAGACTTTGATGTCGTAGCGGCCCCTGTGAAACGAGTAAATAGCAAGTCAGGACTTGGCCGGGCTTTTGCGCTGGATAATTTTATAGATTTAGACCCTCACCTCGGCGTGAGGCAGTGCACCTCCCTGAAAATTGCCACAGCATCCCCAACAGCGCTGATGACGTCCGCCTTTTGCAGCACGTGATCACGGAACGAGTCGACTGGATCATCTCCCGCCATCTCACTGCTCGGAATGTGAAAGCGGAGCTCCATGAGGCTAGCTGGAGCCTCTTCATTCGGATGGAACTCGAGCGTGACTTCATTCTTCCCCGCCACGCACTGGCTCACATGCCCAAGCGGGATCTCAAAATCGAGCTTGTTGTCCACCTCGAAGGAGAGGACCGACCCCGAGAATTTCGCTGTCCCCCAATTCCAGCCTTTCACGCAAATGTCCTTGTCTGGCATCGGCAGGTCATAATTTTCTTTCACGTAGTTTGTAATCTTTTCCTTATCCGCATCCTTGAAACCACCGAACCGGTACATCGTTCCGTGCTTCGTGAAGGCCCGGATGCCCCAATTCAGGCAGAAGCGGACCCAGTTGAAGTGATCCACGTCATTAATTTGGATCTGCTCCACTTTGCCAGTTTTGCTGTTCTTGTACTGGATCATCGTGTCGGTGAACTTTAGGCGGCCGCGGACCTGTGAAGATAAGAGTGGAGATTAATGAATAAACTGATAAAACTGCAATGGAGTCAACTTACGAAAATTCCACGCGTCTCGTAGCAAATATCGGAGAAGTCAATATCACCGGCCATTCCTGTTGGTGGGTTATCAGTTGTACTTAAAAGTAAAGCGTTGCGGTTGAGAATTCCATGAGAAGATCACTGGGTAGCGGGTAATACTGAATTCGGCATTGCCAACTCTCACACACAGACGACTATCCACTACTCCATAAATAACGAATAGACAGCACAGATAAAAAGACGCTGGAGATGGAAAACTACGGCAAAAAATCGATCGGCTGCGTACAGCATCAAAAGTCCCGCGTACGCTCTGCGAGCGGTTTCTTTCCACGAGCAGAGCAAGAAAATTGCGTGCTAAGGTCAGTTTTTAAGACTCCACTTTATTCACCTTAATACGCACATAAAAAAATGGAAAAGCATAATTCAATCTGTGGTCACATATTTCAATGGAACTTCATCTGCGAAAAGTCTCCTACCTGTGGAATCCATTCAAAATGCTTTTAGGTTACCAAGTGAGGCAAGTGAGGCTTTGCAGTTTCTTACCATTTACCAGTTGATGTGTTGATCGATTAATTTTCCATATTCCAACTTGAGCTCGTCAATTTTGTGAACAATTTTGCCGACCATGACGTCCACGTGGGCCTGACTGAGGTCCGGAATATCGATCAGCACACCCAGCAAAGTATTAATCTCCGTCACAAGTGCTTCCATTCTTTTACGATCTTCAGAAGTCACTCCATCCAATCTTACACCAGCCATGACCTGCTTTTCAAATGTAAAGTATTTAGCGAGGTATCCGTCCTTGAAACGATGTGCTGCCTGATCAAGCAATGGATTCCTGTGTGGTGATAGAAAACAATGTTATGTACTATTCTACCGACATGAGAAACTGAAACACGAATGGGCGAGGAAATGCGTGGCCAGAGGAAGAGCACCGAAGAAAGGAGTCTCTCGCGCGTCGCGCCCCAAGGCATTGACTATTTTGGGTCACTGCTCGAATTCTGAGGATTTACTACTACTTTGGGGATTAAGCATTTAGCCTTACGCACATTTTGTTGTCGATTGTTGCAGTATTTGAAAACTCCAAAAATGACCCACGCACGACAAATACGATACTATGATACAATGATGATTTCGGAACGAGCACGATCTTAATGAAACACAATCTCAGGAAAACTGGACGGTAAGCGGAGGACGACAAGGCGTTTGTGGTCGTAAAATTGTGGATGGGAGACTGCAATCAGGCAAATTATTCTCGGGCTCATACACTCGCAACGGTCATCGCTCTTGTCCGTCGATATCCGTTCATTCTTTACTGCACACAAGGCCAGAGTAGACTTTGATTAGATGCCCTTTTCCTATCAATCACAATCCCTATTTAATTTAATTAAGTTACATAGTGTTACGGTTCCTTAAAATCAACCGGCAGATTCGCCGTTCCGGACACGAGAAAACTTGCCAGCGTTAGCTTCGGCTCACACTCCATGTAGTAAAAGCTCCCGAGAGCAAATTGGAGTGGGGGCAGTGCCCTCGCTTGAGCATTTTATATGCATTTTATGTCGGCATTTGCTCTCCACGGCAGGACAGCCGCGTTCTTGTAGCCTCGAATGAGCAGGACCGACTTGATTTAGAAGCTGGACATCGTTCGTTGAGACCGTGAGCCAGATTGTCAGGTAGAGCCCCATCACGTAGAGTCCAATTGCGAGTACGGGCTGCCCGAACAAGGACGGGGAGCTAACGTTCAACCGCAGCCGTACGGTGCTCATGATGGAGAACAAGAGCAGGCTCACAGCAGCTTCAGCCCGGGCACGAGAATGTCGAGTAGAAGTAGTTGCATAGAATAGCCAGTTTTCTGTACGCTTGAAGCCGGGCCAAGATTTCCTGCAGGCGTGGCGCGGGGAAGGGGGCACAGACAAAGACGTGGTGGATTCCGCCACAGCCACAGGCTCGACATGAGGCTCTTTCTCTTTCCATTCGTCCTCTTTTTCGCGTCGTCATCTGCGTCCGTATCAGTGCCGGTATCAGTGTCAGCGCCACCGCCAGCTTCTAGGTCGTGGTCGAGAAAGTCGAAATCGAGCGTCTTATGGACTATTCGGGTGTACATGAATAAAAATGTTGATAGAAGCCAGCAGTTACTGGTGGCCAGCAACGAAGCCCGACGCCATGAGGGCCAGCCAAAGCCACAGCCATCCGCGTTAGCTTTCGGTTGACGAGGACGCGCATGAGGCGGCTGATGACTTCGTAGGGGTGGCCACTCATTTCTTTTGTTAGTTTGCCGTCGTACTTTTTGAGGAGGTCGTCACTGCGGGTGGAAAATTAAAGTCATGAGATGAGATTGCAACAGGCACAAAGCGCCACGAGCAGAGCAAGAAAGATAATTGCGTGCTAAGGTCAGTTTTTAAGACTCCTCCAATTTATTCACATTAATACGCACATAAGAAAATAGAAAAGCATAATTCAATCTGTGGCCACATATTTCAATGGAACTTCACCTGTGGAAAGTCTCCCTAGAACCTGTGGAATCAATTCAAAGTGCTTTTAGGTTATCAAGTTCGGCAAGTGAGGCTTTGCAGTTTCTTACTAGTTGATGTGTTGATCGATTAATTTTCCATATTCCAACTTGAGCTCGTCAATTTTGTGAACAATTTTGCCAACTATGACATCCACTTGGGCCTGACTGAAGTCCGGAATATCGATCAGCACACCCAGCAAAGTATTAATATGCGCCACAAGTACTTCCATACTTTTACGATCTTCAGAAGTCACTCCATCCAATCTTACACCAACCATGACCTGTTTTTCAAATGTAAAGTATTTGGCGAGGTATCCGTCCTTGAAATGATGTGTTGCCTGATCAAGCAGTGGATTCCTGTGTGGTGATAGAAAACAATGTTATGTATTATTCTACCGACATGAGAAACTGAAACACGAATGGGCGAGGAAATGCGTGGCCAGAGGAAGAGCACCGAAGAAAGGAATCTCTCGCGTGTCGCGCCCCAAGGCATTGACTATTTTGGGTCACTGCTCGAATTCTGAGGACTTACTACTACTACAGAAAAAAAAGACGCTGGAGATGGAAAAGTACGGCAAAAAATCGATCCGCTGCGTACAGCATCAAAAGTCCCGCGTACGCTCTGAGAGCGGTTTCTTTCCATGAGCAGAGCAACAAAGATAATTGCGTTTCCAAGATAATTCAGTTTTTAAGACTCCTCCACTTTATTCACCTTCATACGCACATAAGTAACAAAAAATATAGATATAGAATTTCTCTAACACCAAAATCAGGCTTAAGTATAATATTTAGAGCAGCTGCTGCTTGAGCACCGCCGCCAGCTCCCCGTCGTCCATCCTCTGCTGCCCGTAGCCGCCATACCCACCTTGCTGCTGCTGTGGCGCTGCGTTGCCGCCACCATATCCACCGCCCTGCTGCTGTTCGTACACCGATGCCTCGTACACAGTCGGAGCCTCGTAGTTGTTGTAGATTGGCTGTGGTGGTGGTGGTGGAGGTGGTGGAGGGTAGTACGGCTGTGGGACGTACCTGACCTGCTCCTTCACTGGGACGGGGTACGGCTGTGGCTTGGGGAAGGGGATCGGGATGATGAGTGGAGGCTTGATGATCGGGATCGGGATGATTTTCGGCTTCAGGAGGAAGAATTTGAGGAGGCCTTTTTTCAGGAGGATAAGGGAGAGCGTGCGGTCATCGGCGGGGGTTTGGAGGGCGGGGTCCAGAGGAGCTGTTGCTTCGGCGGCGGTGACTGCTGGGGTGACGGCGGGAGCGGTGGCCGAACCAGAGTCGGCTGCTTCGGGTGCCGGTTCGTCGGCCAGGGCGAGAAGGGCCATGCCCAGGAGGATCTGTTGAGTGAGAAATCAGTGACCAGTGAGTTTGGCTGGTCAATTCGAAGAAGATCCATCAGTGAAATGGTCAGTTGTCAACTTACGAGAATCGAGAGTCGGGCCTTCATGGTTCCTTTCTTCTTCTGACTTGGAGTACAACTCTGACTTGAACTTTGTCTTCACTTGGCTCCAGCTGCCACTTGTCGAGTTATGAATGAGTTGCTGTCTCCCACTCCGCCGCCGGTATTTATACGGACGGAGAAGGAAGAGGAGCGGAGCGAAGAAAGTTTTCACAAGGTTTCCGTACTCCAGAAATATCCGTTCAAGGCTCGCACTTCCTCATTCAACGTTTTCAGTGACTCAAGCAGGGAGCACGAGTGCGATTGAATCAGCCGGTCGCAAAGTGAGCAGTCATCGCAGGTACGAGCAGACAGAAAGGGAAAGCGAGACGGAGACGGCGGCCCTGCGAGAAGGTCAACTCCAAAACCGTTACAAGGAAGACAAGCAGCAGCGTGCACTTAATCTTCGCTTTTATTATCGAACAACAACAGTAAACAACTCTCACTCAGTGTCCATGTGTTCAATTAAATACTGTCTTAATTTAGCCTGGTAGTAGGCGTGAGTGCGTCGTGCTCAGCGCCCAAAGAGAAGAGTGCCGAGCGGGACGAGCTGGACTGTGTTTTGTGAGTTGGGAATCGGCTGCGGGGCGTCTGGAGTGGAGAAATGCGATGTGATTAATGTGATGGTACCTTAATTATTGAGTTTGATTATTAATCGGCCAATTTAGCCAAACTTACTGTACGCCCATCCGAAAATGCGATCTGATGGCTGGGCTTCCGGTTGAGATTCTTCGGCTGCTGCGTACATGACGAGTGCCAGAACGATGAGGAAGATGATAAATGTGGACTTGTAGGCTGCCATGGCGAGAGGAGAGTTGGAGAGGGCTGTTGGGGCTTGCTGGAGTGTTTGGAGTCGGGAATCGGGTGACGGGTGTGAATTTAGCGAAAGAATTCGCTGGTTTTATACTGGGCGACAGACTGGGAGTCATGCATCATACGCTGCTGCACACCGCACCGCAGTGCAATTACGTCGAGGCAGCGACTCTATCAAATGTTCCGGATCCAATTCATTGATTTCATTCTGATGTCATTGATACGCTCTGCAATCATTGATCAACTACTATTCATTAGCTTTTACTCAGATCGTGTGCAATACAAATCTTAATTTAGGCTCCAGACGGGGGCCGGTTCCCACAAATGGCAGATCACGTCAATGTCTGGAATGTGAAATGAATCAACTCAACCGCGTAGTGAAGTTCTGCAGCTCTCCCAAGCACATAACTGGGCCAGAGTTTGTCGCGTATTTGGACAGGTGACCGCAGATTAGCATACATGTTTCGTAGCAATGCATGGTAAATGGTTGAGGTGATGAATTGACTCGCTGGATGCAAACATGATCCCCGTCACTTGTCAATCCTGGCGTACGTAATTCGTGGCCATGCCGACTTCAGCGATGATTGCGGATACCCCAACTTGGTTCCGGTCCAGAATAGAATACGAGACTAAATTTAATATTGAAGCAACTTGAATATTCCACTAGCATTAAAGTGCAGTTTACGATTCTTGATTTTCAGATTAATTATGTCGCAATTTTCCTCACAGCAGAGCAAAAGCAGTGTAAGCAGCTATCGAATCACAATCTTCACTCTCAAAATCAGGCTATCAAAATCGTGAATCCACGAGTGTCCGAAAATAGGAATTACCAACCGCAGTCGGATTTATGTACGTCAACTGCATTACGCAGCTGGACAATTGTCGACTACGCCAATAAATTGTGGCAGACGAATACGGCTGGCTGTACGTCGTACAATTGGTGGAGTTGATTTTGACCGCCATTGGCACACAGTCTGAATTGAGAGACTTATTGTGCTTGTGATTTGCGGGTGCGAGGCGAGCCTGCAGTTTGTTTTCGAGTTGATGGCAAGGCCGGGCGCTGAGGAGAATCTTTACGTGATGTGCAATGGGGGCGGCGAGGGCGGGGACGAAGCAATAAAGCTTCGTGGGAGCTGCTCCTGTTTG
This sequence comes from Mesaphorura yosii, assembly GCA_009869945.1. Lineage (NCBI taxonomy): Eukaryota > Metazoa > Arthropoda > Collembola > Poduromorpha > Tullbergiidae > Mesaphorura > Mesaphorura yosii. The sequence continues at coordinate 11,814 of WIXG01000578.1, forward strand.
GCAGAGTCGCCACAGCAATGGGCCTCTCCTTCTCGTACGTCGTCGCCCAGCTCCTCCCACCCACCCTCGTCATTCTGTATTACGCCATTCTCATCCCCGACTAGATCCACACTGCCAAGTTAAGGCTCGCATCGCCGAACCTCATGCATCCTCCAACAACCGCCCAAGCCTAGGCCATCCGGATCCTCATGGGCCTCTCCCAGTGGCGTAAGGATAAATTTTGGATCCCAGGGCAAACTCATGACTGGACCCCCGTCATTAAATCTAAGACTATTTTCGCGAGCGAAGCAAGCGAGCAAATTGGGTGTTGCCATCTCTTTAATACATGTACCTATACAAAATTCCGAAGAACGACTTAAGCCAAGCGTCTATGGCACTCAAATTGGGCTTTGGGTAAAATTTCTAAAACCTCTGCGAGGGTTGGCGGGCCCCTGTGTCCCTCCTCGGCCCAGGGCCCTGGGTCAACCGCCCCGGCTGCCCTCCCCTCCTTACGCCGTTGGTCTCTCCGACCACGAATTCTGCCAACTCGTCCTTCTCCGCAATCAATATTTGGGTCATGATGATAATAATCGGCTACTCTACTGCACTCGTCATGTTTCATGATCAGATCTCTGAATTCATGATACTCGCCATGGCCAACGTCGTCCTCATGACTTTTTGCGCATTTGTGCTGGTGTTTCGGCTCTTTCAGACGATGGCAGGGGATTTCTCGAAGCTTCTTCGATTAGTGAATGAGAGGTAGGGCGGTAGAGGGTTGGAAAGGAGGAGGGCGAGGAGCATGCGTGAGTTTAAAGCTCGGATCAGGCAGTTTGTTGTGGACTCGCACAGTTCACTGAATGTGTATGACTCTTGTGTTGATAAAATCATCTCACTGGTGGTAGCGTTCACGGAGACGTACCACCATGCGAATTTCGAAGATAAAGATTTTGTCCGTCTTTTTGTCAATGCGTTGTTCAAGAAAAGTCTGAGTTCCGCAGAATTCTCTTATGCATGGAAATGAATTCGATTTCGATCCACGGCACAACTCGCCTCATGAAGGCAGGCTCCTCCACAAAGAACGGGCTCGATTGAGAAGACCTTTGAAGCGGTATGAGAGGAATTCAAAACACGAGTTATATAATCCACAGCTCAAGTCCATCAAAATGTAGTTAAAGTTAATTCCAAGCTCCAGCTCCAGCCTGTTGACGGTGCCATTCGTTTACATGGTGCAGTATTCGTCCACTGCAGCGATGAGATCAAAGTGGGCGACCCACACGCAAAGAACTGTGATCAAGCTTGGACCTTGCCTCTCCCTAACTTTAACTGTGCAGCTATTTTTGGTCCTTATCGACGTTCCCTTACCGTCCTCAAATGGAGTCGCCCTCGCCTCCGCACTGCCCCAACAACGCACCACCACCCAGCGCCCCTGCACTGGGTACCTGTGCGAGTACATGCAACTAAACAACGAGATCGCGGCCGCCCAGGGCGACATCGAGAAACTGGCGGATATTACAAGGAGGCTGCAAGACCTCCGCAACCGCAACACAGAAGAGCAGCGAAGGTCGCAGGAGCTGCAGAGTATGCGGGAGCAGGCGGAACGAAGGCGCATCGAGGAGAGGAGACGCCAGGAGGAAGAAAGGGAGCGCGAACGACGGCGCCAGGAGGAGGAACGAAGGAGTCAAGAGAACTCAAGGTCACGGGGGAGGACGTGGATGTTCTTAGGGCTTTGTGTGGGTGGGGTGCTGCTTTTCATCGGGTGCGTCTGGTGTGCTGTCCAAATGTGTAGCGATGACAGTCCAACAGGGACGAATGTGGAGGGCTACCAGCTGAAGGACGGAGACGGTGTTGGTGGCGATTGCGGAGCCGGGCACACGCCGGGTGGGTTCATTTTCCCACCGGGCCCTACAACGGCAACGTACACGTTCACACCAGACGGTGGGCAGCCATGCATGTTCACTCCGCTCGGAGTCGGTGAACCCGTGCAGTGGGCAGCGACCCCCAACCCAAGTCCTCAGTTCAGGCCTCGAGATGAGTCGAATTCGACGAGCAACGAAGCAGCAGCAGCGCTGCCTTCGCCCTCCGCACCGCCTCCAGAGTACCACCAAGCTGTGAGCTATCCACCGTACGAGGAGGAGGAGCCGGACCCGAAGCCCGGAGGGAGGAAGAAGAGGATTCCGGGGTAAGGATTTTGTTGGAGTCGATCTTAATACTTTGGTCAGTTAATTTACTTGTGTGTTTTTCTTTTTTTATATAGGCCAACTTAAAAGATCTGTTTCGATTGAGGTTGGTGATGAGTTTGTGGCTACGTCGTCTGGTCTCTAAGCTTTAAGATCTCGTCATATGTTAGTGAATTTTAGATCTGGGCCATTGCATTACTTGGTTATGACTTATACAGAACTGAGAGCAGAATCTTTACGAAATAAACCCTGATTTTATTGACTTAAATCCGTGCAATTGACTGTAGACTCCATAATCCATGCTCCATACTTTTGGTTTCCTTCTTTCGACATTCGACGTGTGCAATTTAGGTTTTGGCCATTTTTGGCCGTTCTGCTCTGCTTTCATCAAACTTGCTGCGACGAATACTGCAGTGCACTGTAGTGCACGAACAAAGATGTTCTCTACTCAGGCGGGACGTCCGTACAGCGGGTAGACTCCTCTTTAAAGCGTTTTTGTTGTACCTCGCAGACGTCGCATCGGCTTGCTTTCAGTTCATTCTTACCAGTGATCGACCCAGTAAGCAGTGCAGTGTCCGTGCAGTAGCATTTACAGAATGTGGTCAACTGGAGCCAGTGCATTTGGCGATGGGGGAGCTGCGGGTGGAGGCGGTGGATTTATGCCGTCACAGCAAGACACAAGTGGCTCCGAAAAGAAGGTACGAACAGAGATCGAATTTGCCTTTCGAACCCAGCAAATTGATCAAAAGCTGTTGACTAATTTTATTGTGTGCTGATTTTCAGGGTCGAACTACAGGCAAGAACATTGTCCCGGTCGCAATTAGGCAGCTCTTGGAATCTAAAGACGATACTCTTCGAATTGAGGACACTGACGTACACACAGTAAGTCCAGTTCCAGTTAACAGGAGCAAAGGAGAACTAAAATGTGCTAGATTTTGATAAAATTGGTGTTCGTCTCTTTCGCAGTTAACAATTTTGGGGTTGGTGAAGTCTGTCGAGCCTTCTACGACAAAAGTGGTATTCATAATCGACGATGGATCCGGAGTTATCGAAGCAGTTCAGTACGTGGGGACGGATGGAGTAAGTTATTAATCGAAGTGTAGCTTTTGCCGTGACTTCAACTGCTGTTTGCCTTGCTCAGGACGGCGGCCTGGAATCGGCCACTCTCCTCACAGAAGGCACGTACGGTCGTGTCGTCGGTTCACTTCGCACTCAAGGAAGGGGCGATGGAGCTCGCAAGTACATTGTCATCTACAAAGTGATGCCCGTCACGGACCTGAACGAGCTGACTTGCCACCTGCTGGAGGTGTTCCAGGTTCCAGGCAAGCTTCGGAGACTCAAGGAAGCACAGAACGCGCGCATCAACGGAGCCGGGGTGAACACCGTCCCATCAGCGTTGGTTGGGAACGGCTTCGGGGGCACGAATGGGGCGGCGAATGGCGGTGCGGCTGGAGGAGTTGTTGACGGAGCAGGCGGAGGATTCACGGGCCCACAAAACGTGGTCCTGAACATGATCAAGAGCTGCACGAGCGAGACGGGAATGGATCGGGCAGACATTCTTCGAAGTGTGAAGGGCAGTCTCAGCGCCAAGGACATTGAGTAAGCTTTGCCTTCATGCATTAACTGGCAAAAGCAAGCCCCGAATTTTCTAATGATTCTTCTTACAGCGCCGCAATCGACTTCCTGAGCGGTGAAGGGCACATTTTCTCGACGGTTGACGACGACCATTACCGGGTCACTGATTGGTAGGCGCCAAGCAAGCAGCATGAAGGATCGCCTGCCCGTCACTCCTCACTTCTGAATTTCAACTCTTTATTTACAAAATTTTATATTCTGACATTGCAAAAGGTATGCAATAAAAACCAACATTGAGATTCTTAATTACAGTGTTCAGTGTTGTAGCGTGTAAGGACGTTGCGTTCTCTTGAGTACATGGCTTCGGATAAGGCGATCAGAATCTTGCATCACAGTCAGTATCTTTCTTGGGACGTCGTCGGTCCCGCCTGGCTGGCGCCAGCAGCAGCAGAATTTGGAATGTTTATATTTACATTGGACGAATCCACAGCAGCGGCAGCGGAGACTGGCGAAGGCGATTGATTGGTCGGCGGCTCGTTGGACATAATTTGGCCGTACGTTGGCAGAATATTTCCATTGTTGCTCGGCCCGGAATGTGTCATGCCTGCACCTGTGCCTGCCCCCGCACCACTGCCCTTCAGCTCCGACTCCGAAAAGAGGTCGTAGTAGCTGGGGGGCAGGTCGTGGCTTGGGTTTACGCTCGTGTTGTTGTTCGCCTCAGTCGGGTAGTTGAGGTCCGAGCCGGGAAAGATTATGGCGATCTGGTGTCGGGGGTTCCGTGTAGTTATGTTGATTGAGCGGCGGAAGGGGCCGGACGATGAGCTCCTGAAAACAACAAAGCAACAGGCGAGGGTCAGACATTTGTTAACCCCACAACATTCGTTTATACTTTAAGCGTTAAGTGACTTACTCGAAGATGAGTCCATTCCTCGCTTGGTGCAGAAGTGCTCGCTGGCGCTCCAGTCGCTTGTAGCGGCGGTAGTTGAAGTAGATCAGGATCAGGACGAAGAGGGTCAGCGCAATGAGTTTCAGCTCCATTGAAGTGTCAGTGCGCAGCTGGGGGCTCAGCACCCATGCCAATCACAACGAAGTAAACAACCAAAAGGCAGGCACGGCACAGGAAGCCTGGAAGAACTTTTTCTCTCGATCAAAGTCACGACCAAGGCTGTCGGAGTCAAAGCCAAAAATCGATGGGCTTTAAAATTTAAAGGCAAACTTCAATTTCCACTTTCCAGTAGAACAGGGCAGCAAAAGTCGTGCAAAATGCCGTGCAAAAGTAGGAAAAGTCACAGTTACTTTAAATATTGAATCATCACATTGCTAAATTGCTAAAAGCTTTTGCATGTTGAGCAAAGGCAAAACCACGCTCAGCTCATCAGTTCGAGTTAACTCGAAACTGAAACTACGTCATAAGACAAAAAAAACGAGCTTAGCTAAGCAGTGGCAGTTGGCTGTAGTTAGCAACGTATTTTGTACGTACTTACGTGCTTGCTTGCGATGGTGGTGGCCTGGCTTATGGCTCGGAGCGAGTTGTAAGTGTTCGAGTTCCAGTTGTAAATGCGTGATGGTTATGAAATGAAATACGTGCGGACGTGCAGCAGAACGAAGTACGAAGACGAGTTTAATCGCAATGCTCTGCTGTAATGCAATGAAGTAGTGAACCAGCGACAAGACGACTTTTGGCCTACTCCTGCGATCGAGAGACAAATGACAAGGTCATCAATTTCAACTTGCTATTTGCCAAGTTGCCAAGTCACAAGCACGAGAACGGCGACTGCATTAGCAGTTTCAGCGTCAGCAGCTGCTACTATTCTTTTCAGGGCGTATTTGCATTTAATTGTGGTGGCTCGAAGCCTGAGTCACAAAGGGCGGCGGCGAATGTCGTGCCCTCGATTTAATGAGGTTGGGTTCAAACCTCCAAGCTACCACAGGCCCAAATTTCGACGCGTGATCGTCTTCTGAGCAAGACGGGGCCATAAATTCGATCGTTGGAGACACAGACGCAGATTTTTATTCAGAATTAGCATACTTTAATGGATTTAATATGACCACAATGAAAAGAACCAAAATTTCATGCAGATAGAGTAGAAGAATTCACATCTCCGCCACTTTCACGACGGCCTTGCCGAAATTCTTCCCGTGCAGCATTTCGACAAAGGCGCGTGGCGCATTCTCGATGCCCTCCGTGACCGTCTCCTTGTACTTTAACTTCCCCTGCTGGATGAGGCCCACAAAGGTTCTGACACAGTCCTCCCCGTATTTCCCCCACTCGTCAATTACCATGAAGCCCTCCATGCGAATCCGCTTCGTGAGCAGGTGCATAATATTGTATATCGGCTCCGGGGCGCTGTTGTACTCGGAAATCAGGCCACAGACGACGATACGAGCGAAATTATTCGCATTCGCCAGCACAGCGTCGAGCATTTTCCCTCCCACGTTCTCAAAGTAAATGTCGATCCCGTCCGGGCAGGCCTCCTTCAGAGCCCGGTCAAAGTCCGTGTTCTTCTTGTAGTTGAAGGCCGCGTCGAATCCGAGCTCGTTGAGGAGGTAACCGACTTTGGCGTCGTCGCCCGCCGAGCCGACGACACGGAGCCCGAGTGCCTTGCTGTGCTGTCCCACGACTTGGCCCACGGCGCCGGAAGCGGCGGAGATGTAAATTGTCTGCTGGCGTCCGTCCGGAAGGTGCAGCGGCTGAGCGTGCTTCTGGAGGCCGATGTACGCCGTGGCGCCGGGCATTCCGAGAACGCCCGTGTAATAACTGAGCGGAACTGGCGAGCTCCTCGCGTTCGGAATGACGGTAATCTCATAAGGAGCTGATCCAGGAGGTGGAGTCGTATCCAACACCGTGTACTCTTCCCAATTCGCAAAGGTCGCCACGACGTCGCCCTCCCCGAACTTCGGGTCGCTGCTCTTGACCACTTCGGCCACCACGAAGCCCGAAACAGGGCCACCGAGTCGGATGGCGGGGAGGTAGGATTCTATTTTGGGGTCACGGAGCCGCCCACGAATGTACGGATCGACAGAGATCCACAGATTGCGGAGGAGGAGCTGTTTTGGGGCCAGAGCGAAGGAGGAGAGTGTGAGGGTTGATTTCCGGATCTCAAAGTGAGTGTCTGGGTCGGGGAAGCCTTCCGGCTCCTTTGCGTAAATCACTTGGATGTTTCGAGTGGACATTTTCGGTTGCTTGTGTGCGTGTCAATTGTCAATTCTTATCTGAGGACTTTGTTCGCAGATTTGTTGTCGAGTGGAGGTCGGTGGTGCGGTTCGGACTCTTTTTAAACCAAAAGCAGAGACAGTAAGACAATGCCTGTAATTCTTGGCCACAAGAGAGAGTTCGAGCGTACAGGAAGTGTGTGTGTGTATCAGGTGTGTATGTAAACATTACAATTAGCATAGATTACAAGACCACAGAGCCAGCCAAAGTCACGTAACCCCGTAACCATAAACTGGAAGAACGTGTGGAACGTGACGATACAAATGCGGGTGGCCTTGGACTTCGTCTATCTGTGTCTCAGCTCTCACGCTTTAAGACAATGACGACAAAGTCCGCTTCTTCACATTAATTCATGTCTGGACATGGCATTTTTAGATACAATTCGGGCATGTAGCGACCGCGTCCACTCCAAAGTCCAAAATCGCAGGCCGTTGCTAAGCGTGCAATTCACGTGCTTAAATGAAGTTAAAGTCGTTAAAGTTGCATAATTTCGTGCACTTGGGAGTTGTTGAGGTTTGAGATTTCACGGATAACCTCGCTAATTGCAGTATGAACTACAACTTGATCTTGAAAGCGAAGTCTCATCTTCGAACCTTATAACCTTTCGCTTATTAATTTATTGAGTCATCTTGTTATTCACTTTCTCAGCGTAAGCAACGTGATGTCGAATGAAAAGTAAAATTTTCCATGTGCTATGTCACGAAACGTGAAATCATTTCACGCCTTTTCATCATTGCAATCTCAAACTGCTTTCGGTGAAATTCAGTCTTCTTATTTCGATTCCCAGCTTCGTGCGCTACGAAGAAATGGCTACTTTGATGAAGAACGGTCTTGGAAAGGAAGGACAGGCACACGTGAATGCGAATGGCAGAGGCGCCTGCAAAGCAAACGGACAGCCAGCCTCACTGGAATTCGTGTTGGTCCCTCACGCGTCCATGGACGCCCTAATTCGTGTCCTGAAGGCCAGACTTCCGAAATCAGCAAACGTGAATTTAGTCACACGACACGTGCTTTGATGTTTGTCAAGAATCAACTTGCCATGTTGTCATTTGCTAATTTCCCTATCGCAGGTCTACAATTCCACTGTTCGGCTCTCACGAAACCCGGACGACTTTGAAATGTACACTCTGGGAGGTAACTTAACTCAGGAGGCGTGGATCCTCGCAAAATTCCCAATCCAAGCATTCGGAGCCAAGCAGTTGTTTGCTATCTCAGCGCCCAGCCTTCCATCAATTACTGCCGTCCCTTCACATATCCGCCAAGCGTTCATCGACACTCGCGTAATCGACTGGGACGCCTCATTCGAGTTTACCGCACTGGACTACGCGGTGGGTTCACTCCTCACGGAAATCAGCACGTTCGTGAAGGGGCACGTGCTTACAAGCCACCCACACATTTTTTTTACTACATGTCGACGGAGGAGGCACTCAAGCTGGAGTTGCCGGACATCGTGTCGGGTGACGATGAGCTCGTGCGTGTGAAGCAGCTCGACACTGACGCTGGAGCCGAGTTTATCGCTGGCAACTGGGCATACACGGGCGAAGGCACAAGAAAGTACGTCCGAACAATGATCGAGAAACATCCGTCCACTGGTGTGTACGTAAACGTCCAGGCAGTGAGCGGAGCCATCTCGCATGCGGATCTACTTGTGGGTATGCTGGCGACGGAGCCGGCCTACCGCAACAAAGGCTACGCGGTCGTTGCGATGAAGAATCATCTGCGTAAGCTTGCCATGGAAAGATACGTGCCGGCCAGCTGCGTCGAGAGCCGGAATGACGCCTCAAATCGCTTCCATCAAAAGGTCGGCATGGTTGTCTCGCACTCGACGATTGATATCAATAACCTTGGCTTTTGAGATACGGATTTAACTACCGTTTAGAATCCGGAGACTTGCACGTGTTACTTTGACTGAATTAAAGAGGTGCAAAACTAGAAGACCTTGTAGACGTGTAGACCATTGAGTGCAGGTTGCAAGCAGCGACGACCTGACGTGCTCTTGAACTTGACCTCAACGACATGCACCCCGGCACGTCTGGCCTCCTGAAATGCTATCGTTTATCACTTGTCCCGCTAGATTTATTGAGTCATGTTGTTGCCCGTTGCTGTTTTTGCAAGGCAATAAAAACTTTCCATTGACAGACATCTCGTGTAGTCTGAAATCATCTCGTACACTTTCGTCATTTACTGCTACTGCTACTGCTATTTAAGTGTTGATTAGTGCGGCAGCCGCTGGTCAGAAGCTTGCAGTTGTAGAAATCGGATACTTGACTTGAAAGTCGCGAATCAGCCAATACATGAAATTAGTGAAATGGCAACTGTGGTGAAGAACAACGGCAGTGGGCAAGAGGTCAAAGCAGTCGTAGACGTGAATGGCAATTTCACCTGCAAACCCAACAGCAAGGCTGCCACCACCACAACGGCCGCATTGGAATTTGTGCTGGTGCCTCACTCGTCCATGGACGCCGTGATTCGAGTTTTGAAGGCCAGGCTACCGAAATCTGCAAATGTAGCTACACGCTCAAACTGTTATGCCTTTTCCATTCGTTCTAAGATTTTATTGTTCGCATTTCGCAGGTCTACAATTGCGCTCTTCGCCTCTCACGCAACCCCGGCGAATTTGAGATGTTCACTTTGGGCGGAGACTTGACGCAGCATGCGTGGATCCTCGTCAAGTTGACAACGCAATCGGTGGGCGCCAAGCAACTATTCACCGCCTCGCCGCCCGGGTTGCCTTCAGGTGATGGCGGTGCTACCTTGCCACCGCCGCCGCACGTCCGCCAAGCATTCATCGACACGTCCATCATCGACTGGGACGATGATTTTGAATTCATTGGACTGGACTCCGCCCTCGGCGCTCTGATCACCGAAATCAGCACTTTCGTGAAGGGGCACGTGATTACAAGCCACGTTAATTTCTGTTACTGCATGCCGACGGAGGAGGCGCTCAAGCTGGAGGTGCCGGACATCGAGAATGAAGGTGAGAACGGGCAAGGGCGAGTTCGCGTGGAGCGGCTGGACACGGAACGCGGAGCCGAATTCATCGCACGCTGGTGGAAGTACACGGGCGAAGGCACGAGAAAGTACGTCCGAACAATGATCGAGAAACATCCGTCCACGGGCGTTTACATCGACGGCCAGCCGGTGAGTGGCGTCATTTCACACGCGGAGATGCTTGTGGGCATGTTGGCCACCGATCCGGCACACCGCAACAAAGGCTATGCGCTGGTCGTCATGAAAAATCACCTGCGGAACCTGGCCAGGGAGGGATACGCGCCGGCCAGCTGCGTGGAGAACAGGAACGAGGCTTCGAAGCGATTCCATGCGAAATTGGGCATGCGTTACTCGCACGGGACGGTCGACATCAACAACATTGGCTTTTGAGAACCGAGCGTCGAATTCGAATTGTTTATTACATACTGCAAGTTGAAATTTAAAATTTTTACCGAATTAAAGGGATCAAATTACAAGATTACAAGATTGAAAGGTCAGCTTTTACAGGAAATCGCCGTTGAGTTGACGTTGACATTGTCGTTCATTCGCCCTGCACACGCTCGAGCTTCGTGTCGTTCTCCGTGAAGACGCGAACGGTGAACGGAACGGACTTCCCGACCTCGGGCGGAAGAGGGCGTGAGCACCGTCGCCCCGCCCGCGTCGGTTCTCCTGAACGGTGTCGTCTTGAGCGTGATGACGATGATGTACGTGCCCGGGTCCAGGAACGCCCACTGGCTCGCCTCGCGACTAATGTTGCCTCCAATCGCGAGGTACGACGTCTTGCCCACATTCACCTCATCCAGCAACGCGCCCACGTCCGATTCGCGACCCATCGCATTAATCAGCAGAAAGTCAAGGTTGCAGTTAGGGGTCCAGGGGGCCGTGTACTTGGCCAGAAGCACGCCGAAGGTGGGCACGCACGTGTCGCGCACACGCTCGTCGCGAGCGAGGCTCTTAGCGTTCTGGCGCACCTCGAATTTGTACGCGGGATAGAAGCTGATCGATGTCGGGTCCGCCTGTTACTGGAGCGAGGCCGGGAACTCGCCCTGGGCTGTCGCGAGCACGTTGTCGTCAGAAGGCGCACAGCTCCAGTTGCCAAAGTATTTAATGACGTGGGCGAGCTCCATCCAGAAGACGCCCTCTTCGATCCACGTTGACCCGTCCGCCTTCCGCTTGGCGGTTCCTGCTCAAGGAGACCCCGGCTGAGGTCGTCCGTGTCGCTGTACGCTCCACGCCACTCGTCGTCCGACCCGTGCGGGTTCCGAATAAGCACCATGTACCTCCTCCCACTCCCGTCCCGAATCTTCTCCTCCTCAGTCTGCAGCGCCGTGCACGCGTGTGGCCCGACGAGGCCTTTTTCTTGGCCGCGTTGTAGTTCCAGCCAGTGTGCGCGTCCTGCGAGTAGCCGTGGAGTACGCCGGCCTCCACCGCGTAGTTTTGGTGGAACGAGTCGGGCCCCACAAAGTACTTGCACGCGATGTACGCTCCGATCCGGGCTTTGATGACGTGGTAGCGGTAGTGGTAGTGGAGCGGTCGCCCACCTGGCCAAAGAGCTTCTACCCCTCATGCGGGCAGTGGAGCGAGACGACCTCCGAGAAGCCGACCGCGAAGTTGGCGAGAGCCTGCTAAGCCCAGCCGCCCTCGATGCCCTGGTACGTCCCCACGAACTTGGCGTACGCCTTCTCGATGAGGGTGGGCCAGAACTCGGCCACTTTCTGGTCGGGCTTCGACGTAATGTGCGTAAAGTACGGCCTTCACTCGTAGCCGTAACGCTTGCATGGGATCCGATCGTCCACGACAACTTCGACCCACTTGCCATCACCCACCCATGTGGTAGAACCTGAAGTGAAACTCCCCGCAATATTTGTCCGCGTCGAACCCCGTAAAATTGTCCTCTGGGATGACAAACTTGCTCTTGTCCTGCTGCATCGTGAGCGCCCGCAGCAAGGCGACATAGCATCAGTCTTCGAGCCCGCCCTGCTGCAAATCGAAGCACATTTCCGGCCCCGCGTCGGACGGACGACACGTGCCGGGATTATTTTCCGGATTAAGATTATGCTGCGGCATGTGCACAACATGCGGCAGGAAGGTGCGTAGATTTAGAAACATATCGAGGTACCAATTAGCGATTTCCTATTCGCGACATGACACATTCTGCAAATTTGTCTTTCAAAATTCAGTAAATTGGGTATCCAGAATTCCAGAACTGTTCCATAATTCAGAGAACACAATTTAGATGCCTGTCGTGTACATAGTTTCATGCACTCCATAATTTGTACCTTTGACAGATGGCTGACAGACTTGATTACACGTTACTGGAAAGTGAGCTTAAGCAATTAGTTATTTAGCGTCTCTGTTTCACCTTGACATTAAGCTGAGATATACATTACCGTGTCCTCATTCAAATTCTGTACCTCGCCCAAGCAGACAGGTTAACGTGTAGGGCACAGAATGTTGACCCGGAAAGAGTATTCTATCGTCCTGCACTATTCCCGGGTCGCTACCCGGTACAACCTGCCCATGGGGATGCACCTGCTCCTCATACCACACGACAAGTGCTCCCAAGTCTCCTACATAGGATACCTGACCATGGTAGGGTACATAGTAGCCTACAGCGCGTATCGCGTAGCCAATTGCCGCGATTCCAGTCTTGAACTTCAAGTCCTGAATGGGGCCTACCTCGTCGTCTTGGTCACGACCTTCCTGGCGCACGTGGGTCTCGCCTTGTACAGACGGGAGCTGGCGGATCTCTTCAACAAATTCTTGGACATGCACCGGAAAACGCACGGGTCGGGCATCCGGTGGGTCACGGGTGATGGCGCCAGCGTCCGGGAGAAAGTGCTGGACTACATTTATGCAGGGATCAGGTTTATCGGAATCTGGAACATGCCAATCTTTTGTGCCATGGAATTTGCATACGCGTGGCAGGAAGGGATTGCCTGCTCCCTTCTTCAGGCGCTCCTCACTGTGCTTCACTTCACCTGCTCCTACGTCATGGTGGGTCATACCCAAATGATTGCGTTCCTCTACTTTAGCTTGGAAGGTGAGACACTCCGCCCCGGGGCAGCTCAGGAGAGTCTCCTCCCGTTCAGGGCCCTGTCCATCGTCTGCAACCTCTTCGACCAAACCTATGGCGTGGCCATTGTCCCTGTCGTCAAGTACGCAGTCGCGTTCGAGGGAATGGCGTGCCTTGTCGGGGCCATTCGCCTTCCAGGTACCGGGGTGACCGCGGTGGTCATCAAGGGCGGCTTGTTAGCCTTGGGTGTGTACTGCATAGGGTTTCTCGTGGTGGTAGCCAACATATGCAGCAATGTGTACACCAAGTCCATGAGCTACATCTGGAACTGGCTCCACTCCCCGGAGCGTGCAGGGGGTGGGCGCACTTCGGGCAAGGAATCTACTCGTACACGCGTGACCACCGCCTCATTGCGCCCAATTAGGTTCAGCGTGGCCGGAATGTACTACATTGACAGGGAGGCGAGACTGACGTTCCTGGACTTCCTGGTGAATCGAACCTTGACCCTGCTAATTGCTTCCCAGTAGGCATGGAGTCGGACAATGTGAATGTGATTCATGACATCTGTCGCAAAATATCCTGTAATTCTGGGAACTCCTTTAAAGAATTTAGAGGTAGACTTTTGAACTGCCCAATTGTCTTATTCGCTATTAGTTTAGAATTAATTTGGATTTGAAGCCACCATTTATAAAAATGAATGGCAATTTGATCTGCACAAATATTTTCACGGCCACAGTTTGTTCTAGTTTTCTCAAAATTAAGCGTACATCATTCATGAATCATGACCAAACGGTGAAGCCTGAAGTCCCAATCTTATAGCACCATGGTGGCGGATAAATGCTTGAAAATTATTTAGAAGCCAATAGGGCTTTAAAGTCCTCATTATCTGTAGCAACAATACGCGAACTTTTAGTTTTTGTCTTTCATGTTGCCCCAGATAGATTTGAATTACTCACGTATTTTTTAAAAAGTGGACATGGAAAAGGTGGGTTAGCAAACCAGACAAGTTTCCTTATCTCTGGATTGACTTTTCTTTTAAAACAATTGTTTCCGTCACTGGTCCTGCCTGATTCATGTAAAAGTCAAAAGAAGTAACTCCCATATGTAGGTCCTCTTGAAAAAATTTTAAGAACTCTATGCCTCATAGATAACGGAGATTGAATTGAAAGAAAAAGAAATTGATATCTTTTATTTCATTTTTCAACTCTACACATTGCACGATATGAAGAAATAGAAATACTCTCGTATCTAACCACTGTCCAAAAGAATCAGCAGATCCACCACCCATCCTATTATGACGGAATCCAATATAGTCACGAACAATGTTTCCGTTACCGGGACAACCACAATTTCCCATTGCAATGGTTGACATGACTTGAAGAATTTGATATCGACAAGTCTACGTTCTTGCACAGCTGCTGCCTTTCCTTGTTTGATGTACTCTTCGCTAGCACGTCTAAATCGATTTGCCATTTCTATGGTAGCCTGTTGTACTCCCATGGACACAATAGATACTCCAGCCATCACGAACAGTATCACTGGACCAAGGCGATGTCCGAATTTGATCATACCCGTGAAACCAGTGATTGCCATAAAGCAAGTACTGATGACCATTGGTGGTATGGTGAATCCACCATATTCTTGTACGAAACGGAACCAGATTTGATGAGCTCTGTACAGGATCTGAAGACGCCTCTCGTTGTCATAATTTACTGCGCCGTTGTCGTGGTCACCAACAGTGTCAGGAGCTCGGGCATGGATTTGTAACCATCGATACATGAAATTTGCCCCAATAAAGATGTTGAGTATGTTCAGAATGTTGATGACAATATCCAGCGTATACATATGCAATCCCCCGATCAGCATTACACTCACAGGGATCCATCGTGACCCCGTCAACCATGTCCCCAGTGCAGCAGCGTCTTTCATGGCTGTCACTTTTCCTTCGATTCCTACCATTATACCAAGTGGTGTACTTGCAACTGCAAGCCATCCACCATACCTCAAGATCCATAGAATTGGTTCCAGACCATCACGCTCCACATGCTCAGGTCTTCCAAAGTGTGTTGCTAGGCGACGGTTGAAGAGATACATTCCATTCAAGAATGTCATGACATACTGCAATAGTGACGGCGAAACAACGAATGTGAGTATTCCAATTGTAAGTAGATTCATACCAGTGAGAACTCCACGTTCAACTATTTCATTATATTTAACTCCAGCAGCAGGA
The DNA here is from genome assembly GCA_009869945.1 of Mesaphorura yosii. Classification (NCBI taxonomy): domain Eukaryota; kingdom Metazoa; phylum Arthropoda; class Collembola; order Poduromorpha; family Tullbergiidae; genus Mesaphorura; species Mesaphorura yosii. Next base: position 26,996 of record WIXG01000578.1, read on the forward strand.
AAATTCAAGACACCTGTTGCGATGTGAACCCAACAAAATGTAATCAGCCGGGCTATAATGTTGACAATGCAACATGCTACCACAGCACGGTGTAGAGCAGGCGACACTCGTCGGTACTGGTATCCAAGTCTACGGTCGTAAATAAGCTTTATGGGTTCTACAAAAAAAAATGGAGTCTGGCAGACACCATAGATTTGAGTGAGGAAACGAAATGACGTTTTGGAAATTGTCATGGTGAGGTGATGGCGCTCGTCGTCTTAGCTGACTCGAACTGTAACTACGAATTGGCATGAGCATCTTCTTCACGAATTTCATCTTGTGCACGATCCTACGTCACACATGCATTTATTAGATAGATTTGAATTATTCATGTATTTTTTAAAAAGTGGACATGGAAAAGGTGGGTTAGCAAACCAGACAAGTTTCCTTATCTCTGGATTGACTTTTCTTTTAAAACAATTATTTCCGTCACTGGTCCTGCCTGATTCATGTCATAGTCGAAAGATGTAACTCCCATAAGTAGGTTTCCGTGAAATTTTGTTTGGAGCATGTGGCTAAGTTAGGGTGGGGTTGATTAGGTTAGGTTAGGGCATTAGGATAAAGTGCTGTGTATTTGGTTAGTGGCCCATGATATTCAGTAGGTGGTCACTAGCCCTATGTGTTAAATTTGAATGCTGGGTGGCAGGTAAAGGCAGGAGTTCCTTCAGTGCATCATTCAATGTCGAATTCAAGGCGAGTTTGCAACCATTCTTATCTTTACAGCTTTGAGAGCATGAATTTGGGGATTATAGAACCAGAAAAGGCGATATCAAGAATTCCTATTGGCTTACAAGAGCTGAATTATATGTACATTAATTAATCTGTAAATCTTGCACATTTCAAATGTTTACGTCGCTTTGCGTTCGTTTTCCTTTCGTAAATTCGCATTTTAAAATTGTAATGGAATTCTGGCTACCCGTTGTCGCGGCGGCCATAATTTTCGCTGTCTCTTCGCTTTCCGTGACTGGGGAAAAAAATTTCCCTGAGAATACAGACGGTAGTAAAGTATTTAATATCATAATTAAAATACTGATAAAAATAGATGCCAAATTCCAGTTTGTGGAGGAATACCCTCCGGCAACAAAGAAATAATTTACAAGCATGGGGTTGAGTACGACAACAACGAAACTTGCATTTGGACTGTGTAAAACAGTTTTGCTGGTTATATACTGCAAATCGAATTGCTAGAAGCTGACTTTAGTGATCCTGGAGATTATCTAGGTATTTATTCCGCAGATTTGCGAGTTGTGCCGTCTGGGAGGATTTGAGTACCAAATAATCAGTAGAAATCAATTAAAGCTTTAAAATTAAACTCTATACCATGTACTTCCTTTTTCAGGAACCAAACAGGTCAAATTGTAAATTTACGTTATCCGCCCTTGGCTTACGTCGTATTTCGGTCAGACAAACAAGGTCAGGGCACCGGATTCAGGCTAAAATATTCAAGTGTGCGGGTATGCAATATACCTGGTTGCTTGCTTGTTTCATACCGGAGCTATAGTTACGCGTACAAGCAGCCTGCGGGTAGTTTTGACCATTCTCCTTCTATTTATCGGGAGTATGGGCATTATAGTTGGACAATTAATCCAATTGGCGGAGAAGAAAAGACGAAACTAGGCATTCAGTACGTGAATTTGGGCATCTCAGCGCTAGAAGTTTACTCAACGGAGCCTGGAAATACGATACTGTTGGGAGCCTATAAGGACATTCAAACGACGGATCCCGTCATCCTGAATTTGAATTCGAATGAACCAATAATTATATACCTGTACATGCGTTACGAGGAGAGTGGGCGTGATGTGGGGATCAAAATTTTCTGGAATCAAGATTCAGCCGATCCAGAAAATGGTGGCGGTGGAAATTCAGCGCCGAGATTGTGGCAGCTCCGGTCTGGAGCCACGCATATCTGGCTTGTATTTTTTCATTTTTGTCCAACTCATTAATTCAGCCTTGAATTCAATATTTATTCATGCTGTGCATCATTAGCACAGAGACGGGCTTGTGAATTCACATTCGTCTAAATCAGACTAAAATAAACACTAGATGAGCTATTAAATTGGACAAAATGCTACAAAACGCGAAGCTGGGAACTCACCTCTAGAAAACACGAAATGCCGGCGGCGAGAGTTTGGCCAACTTGTGTAATCATTTTCCACGCCGCTAGGAGCTCGATACCTAGAGACAGTGTACAGTAACAGTAAACTTCTGTTGCATAGCTGAATTCGAAATTGTTGCAACCTTGAAAATACATGAACCCGTCTTCACTTGGATAGGTTGCTACTTCTGCTTCTCTTCCCATTGTAAAAGCTGGGCGAGATCTCTTCGCAGAACTTTCATACAGGTTCTGTAAACTCCAAGAAAACTTGTGAGCGAAATGGTTTGGCATACACTCATGTCCGTTGTAATTCCACAGTAATAAAAGTATGCGATCATCAACAGTGGTTGAGTTCTTTCCATCGCAAAAATATCCCAGCCAAGTAACACAGTAGAGGGTACACAAGAGTCACGAGGAAAACGCAGCCCAAAGTAGTCGTGCTGTAAGCGACGAATCGTTTACCTGGTCAACGCCAATACACCTGAAACATGTTTGTTTCACAACAAACATGTCCGTGTTTCTCTGACATCAACTCCATGCTTGCCCATAAACTCTAGCAGCGTCTTTTTCCAGAACAGTAGGACACTCACTGGACTTGGCGTGAACGTTTGCTCCGACGTACATGCACAAACTTCCAACAGCTACGTAAATGTACATCAATGTTGAGCTGGAAGTTGGTATGAACTCGGTCATTTCTCCAGAGTGTACAATGTAGTTTATAGTAAGGTATAGGACCAAATGTACGATTGGATTCAAACGTGAGAAACTGGTCCAACCTTTCAGTGTCAATCTTCGCCTGCGCCGAGCTATGACGGAGCCGGTAAAGCGTAGAACATTGTTCCCAAGTACTTTCGCACTCCAGTGCGACCATTTCAAAGTGTCACAGAGCAGATCTTCAACTGCTGGGTGTTGAGGAGTCGGCGAGCTCATCCTTGAGGTCCGTTCAATTGTCAAGCGTCATGTAACTCAAAGCCAAATGCAAAAAAAATAGAGAGATCAAATTCTCTTAAGGCTCTCTCTCATGTATGAGAAGGGTCAGTCAAGTCAAGCGAATAATTAAGCAGCAGGTGTTAATTTTATTGACATAGCGCTGGTAAGCGACAATGCAACGTATAAGGAAAGTGACAAGCACAAATTCATGCCAAATGCATTTGCGGTCGTTATTCCTTTCTAGTTTGGGCTCGCAGCTCTTAAATGCTAATTAACATTCGTATTCGCATTAATCATTCACAATTTCCAAATTACTGTAAACTGAAACTAAAGATTGCATATTAAATTAAATATTGCACTGTGCCGCAGATTTGAGGGAGAAACACCAAGAATCTGGGCCATAAACCGAGTGAGTCGGAGTCGGTCGCTGTTTCCGTCACTATTTGTTTACAAATCACAAAGAGAGCGAGACCAGCCTAAACTTATTCCGAACTGGTGTGTAGGAGGAAGTACCAAGAATCTGGGCCATAAAAGGAGTGAGTCGTAGTCGGTCACTGTTTCCGTCACTATTTGTTTACAAATTACAAAGTGAGCGAGACCAGTCTAAACTTATTCCAAACTGGTGGGTGGGAGAGGTACGTGATAACCGGAGCAGTTAACAGGTAACACAGGCAACAGGTTAACAAAACAGTGATGATGTTACATACGACAGGAGTACTGAGCACGAATACGAGTTACTGGATACAATTTTACAATACAGTTTAGTTTAGCCCAGCAGCCATGACCTTGACTTGGATTACCCTACTGCACTGGTTTCCTTTGTAATTACACAGTGTGTATACGTCGCAATTTCAATTGAAACGGTTTAGTATGGAGTGGCTGTGGACACATTTTCTTGCAGTGGATAGTGGACAAGTGGGCACTGGACGATCATTGAAGACTAGGAAGTTTACCGATTCAACTGCCACTTCCTCGTTGTTACTTTAATTTAGATCAGTCTTGCCCTTAACTTTACTAATCTAGCTGCATTCAGTGACTGGGCAGCCATGGCGTCTACTGGAACCCGTGCGGAAGGAAGCCAAACCGCTTGTGAGGGACTAACTCGTCAAGAAAGCACCCAGGAGCGCCTGGTAAGTTTTGGCGTTTGGCCCTCCATCCGCTTATTATGAAGAGAATTATGATTATGAAGGCACTGATCCACTGTACTGATATGATTTGCCTTTCCAGAGAGGAATCATGCGCCAAAACTCCAACTGGCTCTCGGGATTTGCGGAGGACGTCGTTCTCCCTCCGAATAAACGAAGTATTAACCGTGGGAGAGTGCACGCAGTACCCGATGCACACCAAATGCATAGCCTCGCCTATGGCGGCCATGGTGCTGGAGATGTGTCTGTTGTCGACATGCAGCCGGGAGCTGGCAAAGTGCCTTTTGACAAGGACCAACTGCCTAAGGCGTTCCCAGTCTTTATGTTAACTGTATCCGGGATCCAGGTAAGCACTCTAATCTAAACATTTTGACATAAAAATCTACCTAAAACTAATTAGGCTGCTGATCTTGATTCTGAAAGATCATATGCTTTTACGGATTCGGACATTACGCGCTTTTATGGTTTGGTTATGACCCGTACCGACGCCATGAAATTTGGCGCTACGCCACCATCATGTTTGCACATTCCTCGTAAGTTCAGCCCCCTAAAGTGGTCCTAAATTGTATTAAATTGTAATTTTCTGTGCAGAGGCCTTCATCTCTGGACCAACCTTTTCTTCCAGTTGATTCTGGGCTGCCTGCTGGAGCGAGTTCATCACTGGAAACGAATCGGGGGCATTTATGTGGGTGCCGTAATTGGTGGCACCCTCGCAGTCAGTATTCTGGACCCACAACAGTACGCCGTTGGAGCGTCGGCTGGAGTGTACGGTCTCCTCACGTCACATTTGGCTACAATCATTATCGTAAGTGCAGCACTATCATAAGGGTCAATCTTTAATAGCCCAACACTAATTATTCAAATGTATTCTATTCTGTTTGCAGAACTGGAACGAAATGGATCGCAAGTGCTGTCGCGTCTTTTGGCTTCTCGGATACATTGCATTTGACGTTGGACTCACTGTTTACTCAACTGTCGTGCAGGGCAACAGTGGCAAAGTGAGTCACGCCGGTCATTTTGGCGGCGCCCTGACCGGGTTTCTGCTCTCCACCCTCATTCTCCGGAATTTCGAGAAACTTCCCTGGGAGCGTACCCTCCAACGGGTTTGTATGTGTGTACTTGGTATATTTGTACTTATCACTGTGACTGTCAACGTGAGTTTTCCAAGTTATTACCTCAAGTCGGAATTCAACTTCAAGTACGAGGATACCTACATCTGCTACCTACTCGACCATATCAATAAAAGTGAAGCCGTCCGAAAAGTGTGCGAGGCGGACGCGGAGTGCAGGCAAGTGCTCCAGGATTTCAAGAATGGGAAACTGGACTCCTGCTGATTGATGATTCTCGAGATTTTCGACGTGATAGATTAATTTATTGATATTAATTGAGATTGTGCGTCACCTAACAACTAGTTAATTGACTATAAGACTAGTTTTTAGATATATTTGTCGTGCCGTATTCTTCTAAATAATTCGATGGCGGTTGACAAGTCTTTCCAGCCTCGCTCGTCTTGGGGTTAAGGTGCCTTGTCTTGGTCAGCAAATCTTTAACGACCTCCGGTAAATACTGGATGGAGCTGCTTAGCTGCTCGCAATGGGTTCGAAGCACTTGCAATCTTGTAGCACCAAAGTATGCACAACTTGGTGATTCCTTCAGTATCATCAATGGAATCAAGCTGGTCAATCAAGTCCCAATTGTGGACAAGGACTTCCGTCAGCTTGTCCGTAGCCGCGTCGTACGCAAAGCCCGTGTTCCCGTCCCTGCTGTAAGCGTGCAGATCTTCGTCGCGACGACGGGCGGGGCGTACGAGTCGAGGGCGATGAAGTACTTGCAGCGAGCATACGTGTCGATGCGGGTCTTACCGCGACTAGTTGCCGGCTAGAGCAAAGAGCTTGTAATCCGCAAGCGGAGTGTCGAGCTTGACAATCTCCTAGAAGCTGCCCGTGAAGTTGACGTGCGCCTGCGACGCCTAGCCGCCCTCAATAGCCAGTGAGTTTTGCAAACGCCTCCTCGATGAGAGCGGGCCAAAACTCGTGTCCTGTCCCTTCTGCACCGTCACGCCATAGAAGTACGGCGCGTAGTATATCGCCGTATCGTATCCGGCATGGAGTCTGGTCGTCCACGACGATTTCGACCCCAGACGTCGAAGAAACGGGAGTGGAACGCCCCGCAGTACTTCCCTCATCGAACCCGGTAAAGTTATCCTCTGGAATGACAAACTTGAGCTCCTTCTGCCTCGTTGCATTTTCCTGCTGAATTCATGTGTATACTGTAAATTGAAGTAGCATAGCATAACTATCGAGTCTTTTTGCGATCTTTGCATGCATGAAGTGCACATGTCACTCATTTAAATGACAAAGAGTCTGACGCTGCGCTTAACAGAATTTTGAATGAATGATTCCAGCTTGCTGATCTATAAAATTCTCGATTAGCCTGAACAAAATGGGTCTGTTCTCTTTGGATGTCGGCTGGGCGATTTCACTGGAATCTTGTTTACGACGAGCGAAGAAAAACTTGTTCTGCCAGACACTCGTACTCGGCCCTGGAATTCTAGATAAACAAAAGCTGTGACAGGCACGGCAGAAGCCTGTGGGAATCTCGCGCTGTGGAGTCACGCAGCAGGATGACAGCTCGGACACGCAAGGTGAGAACAGAACGCCTGTTTGCCATGAAGCCTGAGGATGAACACACGTGTACGTGCATGTGCTTTCGCAACAGCGCAGTTGCGGTTATTTTTTCTTCTGCTGGGCCTCTGCGCCCTGACCGGCTCTGGTCGCAGTCTGGAGGTGGTCGACACACACGCGCGACTGCCCGTGGCGCTGGCCAATCACGCTGCGGTGTACGACGGCGACGACTCCATCTACATCGTCGGCGGCTACAACGGCACCTACCTCGACTCCGTGTTCAAGTACTCCCTCCAGTCGGGGCTCGTCGAGGAGTTCAGAACCTTGGCCCCCCTCGCGTTTGGGATGGCGGTCTACCACGAAGACCAGATCCTCTATTTTGGAGGGCACGGCCCTGACGAGCGGAGCTCCGCCGTTTACAGCTTCTCTACCATCACAAACGCCTCTAAAAGAGTGGTGGGGCACCTGCCCTGGGCGATGCAGGCGGCGGCGCTCGCCTGGGACCCCCGCGAAGAGGTGGCTTACCTCTTCGGGGGCTATGGCTCCGACTCACCACCAGAAATGGACCACATACTCGCGTTCAACGTGAGCAGTTGTGCGGTGGCGCACCTGGGCATGCTGCCTCGGGCCGTGGCCGGGGCAGCGGGGGTCTGGAACCCCGGCGTAGGGGTGGCGCACGTGTTTGGGGGACTTCCCGGGTCAACACACGACGTCTTGCGCTACAATCCTGCCACGAACTCCATCGCCGAACCTTCGTCCAGTCTTCCGACTGCCGTGGCGTACGCCTGTGCCGCGTTTGACGAGCGCAACGGGTTCGTGTACGTCGTGGGTGGCCACGCAGAGCAGAGCAACGACCTCATTCGCTACAGCCCGAGTGACGGTCGAAGCGAGACGCTGCGGGCAGACAGCTGGCCCCGGGCCCTCAACTACCCGGCCTGTGTGTACGTTCACAGCTTGGACAGGATTTACATTGTCGGCGGCTACGGCAGTCTGGCAGGGGAACCGAGCGCCTACCGGAACGAGATTCTCTACCTGGGCCTCAGTCCCTCACCGACAGGCCCGAACAGGGCGCTCTTCTTCGTGCTGGTAGTGGGCTTGCCTCTTATCGCCGTCGTGACACTCGTCGCCTTCGTCCTTCGCCACTATAAGCTGCTCCTTGGGTTCAGGAGGAGAGGTCGAGGCAGCAAGAGCGACGACTCGATTAGCCTCGGAGCTGGACTGTCGCCGGAGGAGATTCGGGAATTCCAAGCTGGAACGATCGACCACGAATTCAGCAGCTCGTCGTACTTGAACGCAGGGGCCGTTTACTGCCGCCTGCCCTACGACCGGAAGTACGAGCTGCAGGAGGCCACGATCCTCATCGACAGAAGGAGGGTACTTGGCTCGGGGCAGTTTGGGGTCGTCTACCTGGGCTCCGAAGTGGGCACGGGGCGCCCCGTCGCCGTGAAAACGGTGCAGCCCCACAACACCAACAAAGTCTACGTGAAGGCGCTGCTGAGCGAGCTGAAGGTTCTCACCCACCTCGGCCCCCACCCCCACGTCGCCAACCTCGTGGGGGCCACCACGACGGGGCTCCGCAGGGGCGCCGTCTTTCTTTACCTCGAATTTTGCGCCCTCGGCGACCTGGAGTCTTTCCTCCGCAAGCGGAAGAACTGCTTCGCGTACTGCTACAGTGTTGACGGCGACGGCAAGAGCAGCACGGGCGCCCCGCCGCTCTCGACGGCCACGCCGCCGAGCAGCAGCGGCAGTGGGCAGTATGTCCACCCCTACGAACTCAGCCTCGTCACAACGTGCGACCTCTTCCTGTGGAGTGTGCAGACAGCCTCCGCCATGGAGTTCCTCGCCTCCAAGAAAGTCATCCACGGCGATCTCGCGGTCCGAAACATTCTACTCCTGGACAAATCGTGCGCAAAAATCACCGACTTTGGACTTGCAAGGAAGCTGTACAACTACACGAATTACAAAAAGACCGAGGACACGCCGCTGCCGTGGCGGAGCCTCGCGCCAGAGTCCCTGCGGGCGATGACGTTCAATAGCCAATCGGACGTCTGGTCGTTTGGCGTCATGCTGTGGGAGGTCTTTAGTCTGGGCGAGGTGCCCTACTCGGCTGGAACACAATTCTCACTCGACTTTGTGGCGAGCCTCCAGGAGGGAGCGCGGCTTCCGAGACCCGAGCACGCACCAGAAACTCTGTACGATGAAATGCTCCGCTGCTGGAGCCTCCAGCCGGAGGAGCGACCGACCTTTGTCGAGTTACGGAGTGCGCTGGAGGCACTGCAGGCGGAGGAGGGCGCCGAACTGACGGAGTCCTGCACCTACTTTTGACTCTGTACCTTAGGGCTTCTGAAATAAGGACTGACTGGCTGTTTTCATTTTGCGAACAAAAATGCAGAGTTATCGTACTGGCGAGCTAAAGTAAGTCAATTTAGGATTTTTTTGTAGACAGATTTGAATTACTCATGTATTTTTTAAAAAGTGAACATGGAAAAGGTGGCTTAGGAAGCCAGACAAGTTCCGTTGACTCTAGATTGACTTTTCTTTTAAAAAAATTATCTCCGTCACCGGTTCTTCCTGATTCATGTCCAAAGTCAAAAGATATAATTCCCATAAGTTGGTTCCCGTGAAAAAATTTTAGGGACCGCACATGTCATAGATGATGGAGATTGAATTGAAAGAAAAAGAAATTGATATCTTTTATTTTATTTTTCAACTCTACACATTGCACGATATGAAGAAATAGATATACTCTCGTATCTAACCACTGTCCAAAAGAATCAGCAGATCCACCACCCATCCTATTATGACGGAATCCAATATAGTCACGAACAATGTTTCCGTTACCGGGAAAACCACAATTTC
>WIXG01000579.1:0-36625 GCA_009869945.1 Mesaphorura yosii
GAATTTTGACGTGAAATATTTTTTGTTGGAATCCTTGGGTCATAAGCTTTCGATTGATATATGACTCATCAATCGCGAGCGCTTGGCCGAAATCAGGGCCTTAACCGGTACTATCCTTTAGGCTTTGTTTCTTTTTATTTGCTTCATTCGTGCTTTCTGTTTCTCTCATGTTTCATGCATTAAAACCTGTTACTTTTGCATGTGTACTTTCGTTTACTTCAATGGCTGTCTTCCCAAAAATGGCTTGCAAGCTTCTAGATGTGCTTCTTGGGTTCATGACTATCATGAGTTATTCTTCTTCAAACAAAGTGAGTGAAATAAAATATAATCTGAAAGTTAATTTAACTTAAGTAGTATTTGTTTTGGTAGAGACAAATGCATCGAAGTAGCTCCGCTCACCCCAATTCCTTGTTTCCTTTTTTTTACCATTTTGCAAAAAAAATTCCTACAAAAGTGAAACTCAAACTGAGCGGGTTCATTCTGGTTTAAATTTTAGAATTCTTTATAGTGAGGAAAAATTCTGGATATCGTGATTCCCGACCCACCAGCCTCAAGTGATGTGGATCCCGACATTGGGACTACGAGGTTAGCTGCGACCCTGAACAAACCTCTTGAAGGGACATATATAACGATGGACGATGCTCACCATAAAGCATACATTGTGCAGCGTGAGGAACTCACGGCGTTTGACTTGATCACGGGTCTAGACGAAGCAGCTGAAGTCCGGTTTGGGAGAGGCTGAAGTACGCTGGTTCGGTGTACGTGCCAAAGCTCAACAGAATTTACATTCTTGGAGGAGAGGGCAAATTTGAGGTCGACTGGATCCCTTATGTCGATTTCAGTGACTTTACGCAGACCGATCCCCCGCCGACGTCCGAGGTCACAGACCCACCGGCCTTGACAACGACTACAATGACAATAGCTTGTCCAACTCCAAGCGACTGCAGCGACGGAGTAACGCGGCTGATTTCCGATCCTTACTGCTGCGGAAACTTTATCTTCTGCTACAGCGGAGTGTGAACAAAGCACGAGTGCCCGGACGAGCAACATTTTAATCCAAGAACATCGCAGTTCGAGGATCCTGCGCTGGTCGGCTGCACCATTGGATTTTACCAATGACAAAGACACTGACTGAGCCTCGATTTAAAATTACAGGATTAAGGATAAATTGATGGAATTGTAAAATTTCTGGAGTATTAAAATTATCAATAAACAGCCTTAACACGGGATGCATTCAACGGGAGTGCTTTCCGAACATGAGCAGCGCCTTCATCGTGTGCAGCACGAGGAAAAGTGTCATCTTGTACACCGAACTTTTCTGAATAAACATAAAGTCTCCAATGTACGGCTTGAACGGAGCACAGGACTTCAGCGTGGCCAAATACAATTTCTTTTCTGTTCCGCTGAAGTTGGAGTTGGTCTTGACGTAATTTCCCCAAACTCTCCGAAACTTTGATGACTGGGTGTGCAGGGTCGCACACCCAGGAATGATTGTCTGGAAGGCGGCAAATATTATAGCAGACATGTTGAGTAGAAACAAGAAACCTTCGGTCGGCATTTGAGAGCGAAGACTTATCAGCGCGTAATTCGATGCAATTCCAAAGACGTACGCGAAGAATGTGAAGCAAGGGATGACAAACCATTTTGCGACTGAGTGATGGATGGTGGTCATGACGGACAGCGTGCAGTAGAGCGAAATTGCGTCGCGCACTGAAAGCTGTGAGCTGTCAAGGCTAACCTTCAGCCAGTGCAACTCCGAATATAGTACGTAGCCCAGGTATCCGGTGACAGTGAGCAGGTACTGCATGGCTTGTATAACCTGATACGCAGCAACAAACGAGTACAGAACAAAAACAGGGACCAGCTGCCAGCCTCTCAGGCCAAAATATTCCACAAGAATCCAAATCGGGTACTGCTTCGCGAGCGGCTGAGTCCAGTAAAGAAGGTAGACCGTGAGCGGCTGAATTACGGCGAACCCGACGATGAGAGCCTGGATGAGAATGTCTAGCTTTGATTTCGATTGCGAAGTCGAATTCGAATTTGTGGTGGAATTCTTCAAATGCTGGTCGAAGTACAAAATGACGGAGTTGATTACCTGGCTCCATTCTGCTCGCTCTTTAACAATGTGCGCCTGTATCATCACATTGAATAACTCGCCGATAGCAAACAAGAGCAGGATGCAAGTTCCAATGATGCTTGTGCTCGAGCTAATGTGACCTTTGAGGATGAGGAAGAAGGTCGTCCAATAGTAAGCCGTGAGGGTGGTGAAGAATGTGAGATTTGCATAGAGCAGGGCGAGGTCCCAGGGCCGTCGGACCGGCTCCCAGGCGGCCCTCCTGAAATTCCATTTTATTGGAAATATTTTAAGAAAGTCAACGTAAAGCAGATACAAACGAAAGAGCTTCAGCGTCGAGGAATGCATTGTCAAGAAATAAAACCTCCGTCTTATTATAACATTCTTTATATTCAAGTGTCAACACTTCGTTTCAAGAAAGCGAATCGAGGCGCAATATATTATTATAAATAAATTATAAAAACCATTCAACGAACGGCCGGCCATACTGCCAGTTCAAACTGGAAATGATTCGCGGCGGCTCAGGGCCATGACCGGTAAAATATTTTTCGGAAAATGTGAAATATAATATATTCCGGGCATTAATTTATTAAAGCTGGACAGTCGTATTTCCGAAAAGTTAAGGTATTAAGAAAAACGCATACATTTTAGGAAGGATATCAATAAAATAGAACTAAATTTTAATATTTAAGAAGTGGTTTGACATTTATTTTAGACACCGGTGGGGAATAATCTATTCGTTCCATCCCAAATAAAAACTAGAAAACCGTCCCAAAGTTTTGGTCCCTGGACATTTACTAAGTTCGAGCCGCACCGTTCGCTTTCGGGTTTCGTGACTCGCCCCGCGCGGTACTGTAGCGTTGGCTGAATAAGAAAGGCACATGAATTGTATGAAAAGTGAATGAGTAAAATGAGAATTTTGGACCCTCTTAATTTATTTACTTTCCTGAGCATGCACGCGGCAAGGACTAACAGGAAACGCCTGGAATAAATTGTTGAATTCACATAAACTGGAATCCAATGGCCGGCATCCATTCAAATTCAGGTCCTCGTTGCTGAGGAAACCGGATTTAAAGCACTCCCTTTTCGTGTCCAGAACCGCGTCTTTAAAATAGCAAAGAATTGAGCCGGCGAAAAGTTACTCGTGAAGTCAACCTCAATTTACAATAACAAACATGTTTACTCTTTACAGACAAAACTGGAAAACCAGAAGTAAGTCGACGTCGCCATTTGAAAAATTCTACGTGGACTGTCCAAATCATGGCTAATGTGTGTCAGGAACTTGCTATTGGTTCTAGGCTGTAGACTCACTCGGCTGCTGTAACTACCGCCCTTTTCAGTTCTCACGGATTAGAAATCATTCGAATAAATTCTTTCATTCCTTTTTTTCCAAGAAAACATGTACCTGGGCCATCCTTGTTCCTGTACAGAATTAATTGCATAATTAAAACGACACAAAAAGTGCGAGCCACGTGAAAAAAACACAGAAAAGGTCAACTTCGCCTCTCAAACAAGTTTAAAATATTTACCGATCCCCGACCAAGCAGCAGAACCTGCAGAAGGGTCCATTTGCAAAAATGTGTTCCAGAGCAACGCTCGCCCTGCTCAGCTTTATGAGTGATGTCACCTGCAAACTCTGTCAGCTCCCGTTCCGCATTGTCCTTCTTGACAACGGTGCGAGCGCCACAGTCCAGTACCACAAACGCAGGCCAGTGTGGGCCACCCGCGTCGTGACGACCGCTCTGCTCCTCTGCAAGGTCATCGTCGTTTTTTGCGTGGGGCTGCCTTACGATCTGTTTTACGGCGGGCGCGAGCTCCCGATCTCTGCCCGTGCTCGGTTTTACGTGCTGCTGTCGATTTCCACCATGGCTATCGCGTTCCAGATTTTTCTGCTGTTCCGGGCCGAGTCCTTCTTTCGGACACAATCCGCACTCTTCGCCTTGCTGCGCGAGCACAGCCGCGTCCACCACCTCGATTCGAACGAGCCCGACGGCTTCACGACAATCACCCGCCTGTTCATTTTCGTCATATTCAGCACGTCGGTTGCTATGGTCCCGATGTCGTACTTTGGGCCTCACATCTACGCACTTCTCCACACACGCTCCAAGTCGCTCAACGTCCTCATTTCGTGCGCCATCGGCATGGAGATATTTATGGACTGGCTGTCCGTGTTTCAGTGCGCTAGCGTCGTGCTCATGTACATGGACGCCACCTGTCGGCTGCTCAAACCGCTAGCCTGGTCTCCCGGCATGACCCACGCGGAAAAGAAGCGCGCGCTTGCAATGTACAGATCCCATCAGACCTTGCACGCTGTCGCCATGGAATGCCTTTCCTACATTCTCGCCTGTGGAATCTGCATTGGGTCCCTCATTCAAATCTCCGCTTTGTTCATTGTGATCGGGTTTCCTCACCATCTCGGCCTCATTTCCGTTGGCGCAACGACGATGCTGTGCCTGATTATAGCCGTGCTCGGAGCCGGCTGCATGCATCTTGGAGGAAATGTGACGGAACTTTCCGTCCACTTCTCAGATTCATACCTGCGCAATAGTTGCGTGTTAAGCAAGTACACACGAAGAAGACTTCGGGCTTCAGCGCCACTGCGATTGCGAGCTGCAGGATTCATTTCAATTTCGAGTCACACATTTTTTCATCTGTCGAACGACGTCATCATTGAGGCAGTCATAGATTTACTGCTTTTAAAGCAAAGCTAGCTGCGGTCTCAGTTTCTTGTCTATTAACTGGCATGCAGCCGTGGTTGTGGTTTGAAACCAGCTGGGTGGCTGACGGCGCCTATCGCGCGTATTACTCAATTAAATACAGGCACAATTATCAGCAGTAAGCGAGCTGACTCGACTTTCTTTACAGCAGATGAGAGCGGGTTCGCTATAAACATCACAGTCAGTGGACAGAGCGAGCGAGATCCAGTACCTCAATCTCCTATTAATAAGCCAGCGCACCGCGCACGTCTGAAGAAGATCTGCTGCTCATCTGCATACTACAAGACGAAAGGCGATGACATCATTCACATTCAAAACAAGAGAACACGACGAGTCAGTCGATTAGAATTAAATTAAGGCATGATCAGGCGTTCAGATTTCATGGGTCCAGTCAGTGAGTCTAATCAGCTGTCGTTTACTTTACTCGGCTTATCGGCTTGTCGACGGTCGACGCTGTACAAAAATCAAGTATGATTAATTAATGCAATGGGAAGATGATTGAGAGTTGGATGGCCACCGCGACGACGGTGTCCCAATAAAGCACTGGCGTCATTTCGTTCAGCTTGTACACGCCAAGAACGACCTGAATAGGGCGTGCGACTCGAAGGAGCCTTCGATTAACACACATACGCTGCCTATTCTTTCTATGCAGGAAGAGGCCGTATTTCCATGTAGCCAGCAAGTCCTTTGTCCGTCGAATCAGCACTCCGACGGTGCGGTAGCTCGCCGTGCAAAAGACACCCGTCGTCATGCACAAGGCGACGATAAGCGTCTGATCGCTCGCCGAGCCACCGTGGACAAATGCAAAGTAGAGCGTGAACGAGGTCAGGACGTGGGAGCCAATCGCCGTGTTGACGAGCAAGCCGTGTGTGAAATTGGTAAGCACCGTAAGGATCGTGTGGAGCCCGCTGTAGAGAAGGAGCAGCCTCGGGGCCAGGCGGGAGTCGAGCACGGAGGGCGAGCACAGCTTGACAGCGAGCGCGTAGTGCAGGTACCAGCCGACTGAAGTGAGATACATGAAGAGCACGTGAACCCGGATCAAAATGCTGATTTCGATGTACAGAAACACGAAGTAGCCGCCAGTCTCCATCAACGCAAGCGCCCAGAACGGGAATTTGAGGTCGAGCAGGAACTCTGCTGGACGAAGCGCCTCTTGAAGGAGTACCATGACGGTTTCCTTGTAGAACAGCGCGGCGGTGATCATGAATGGCGGGAAGAGTCGAACGAGCAGAATCGTCTCCATGCGAAAGAGGCGACGGAGCCTCACCTCGGAATTTGTGTCGGTCCGCAGTTCGGCGGAGGTCCAGCGGGCCGAGAAAGGGGGCGCCTGCAGTCGGTCGTAAATCCGTAGCAGAGAATTGTGGAGGGCGATGGGCAGTTTGGCGCGGCGGATCCACCACGTCGTGAGGTAGTCAGTCTGCATGCAGACGGCATGCAGCAGCGTGAGGATCGTGAGGAAGAACGTGACGACGATGTCGACCCGCCCCTCGGCGCACAGGTACGTCGAAATGTACGCGAACACGGCCAGCCCGGCCTGGATGCAGAGCGAAGCGAAGATGTGCGCCCGAGAGCGCCAGTAAAAGCCCGCGGACTTGTCCAGCTCTGCACGCCGACGTCTGACGTTTATCCGAATCGGGAAAATGCCCAGAACGGCGGCCCTCCGCGCTGTTTTCGCGAAGACTTCCAGGGTTGCCTGCTCAGGCAGCATTTTCGACCCGCATGCGGGTTTCAGCTCACCGTAAATAGGAAATCGTAATTCAGAAGTTCAAAGAGTAGAAAACCTGTGACCTTGAAGTTTACAACAACAATTTAAAAGGAAACAATTTAAGTACTGTCGTGTGTTAGGCTTATCTGATCGGGAATCCAATTCGACATTTCTTTTCTGTGTTCCTTCTACTAAACTCCCGAAAATGGTAAATTAAAGTTAAACCCACCATTCTGGCTTAAACCTTGTTGCAGGACAGCTGTAAACTTGTACCACACACATTTAATCGAATGTCGAATGCCGAAAACTCTTATTTTTTTTTATATAAAATGCAAAATGTTTGGGGCACGTGCACTTCTCGAAAAAGCGAAGAATGTAAGCACAAAAATAAGCTGAGTATTTTATGACTCGGTTAATGGAGTTGTTTACGTTAAATGACGACGAAAGTGCAGAGTTGATTTTGGGGGTTTTGCATCGCAAGTCGCTGCCGCCTGCCTGGCACATAAACTAAGAGCAGAATGAATGTGACATCGGGATGATGCTGAACTTGGCCAAATTCATTCCGCCAAATGCTAGTTTTATTTCTCTGGAAATTGAACAAGTCATTCAAGACCGTAATTAAGCCGTAATTAAATTTAGGGTTTCGTTCCTTCAATCAGCGCAGACACGATCAAATCGGTGATGTCATGATTTGGCGCCCACGTCTTGATGAATTCCTTGCTCTCATCCTTGGGCGTGATCCTCACGTCTTTGAACCCGGCCTTTTGCAGGTAGCCTTTCAAATTGCTGAGCAGTGTCGCTCCGTTCAGACACCCGGCGTAGTTCTTCAGCTCCTCCCGAACGACGGGTGGAAGCGTCACGGACGTAACGACGTCCGAAATGCAGAGACGTCCGCCCGATTTCAAAACTCGCGCGCAGTCGTTGAACACGAGTTGCTTGCATTGCTCCGGCACCAGATTTATGACGCAGTTTGAAATGATGACGTCCACAGTCCCATCGGCGACGGGCAAATGCTCAATCTCCCCGAGCCGAAACTCGACGTGCGTGCTTCCGTTCCGCTCGGCGTTTGCCCGTGCTTTGGACACCATCTCAGGCGTCATGTCCACTCCGATCACCTTCCCCGTTGGTCCAACCTTCCGTCCGGCGATGAACGCGTCGAAACCAGCGCCAGAGCCGAGATCGACAACCGTCTCGCCCGGATTCAGCTTGGCAAAGACGACGGGGTTCCCACAGCCCAAGCCGAGGTTTGCTCCGTCTGGAACGAGTTTCAGGTCATCGGGGGTGTAGCCAAGTTTCGAAGCGTATACGGGGTCGGCCGACGGCGCATAGCAGGAATTCGAAGGAGAGTCACTCGAGCAGCAGCCGCCACCGTCCGCACCGTCGATCGCCTTGGATTTAACTGCGATTTCACTGTAGTGCTGACGCACACTTTCACGAATCTGCTGGGCAGTCAAGGTTTCGCCCGTCGGTAAGGGCACAGCCCCGACACCGACTTCGTTGGAGTTGGTTTTCTTCGCACAGCAAGATGACATAGTTGGCAATTAAGACTTAGTTCAGTAGTCAGTTCGTTAGAAAGCCTGCAATTAAATATAAGACGGTATTATTTTACTCTTTACCAGCAGCAGAGCAGCACGTAACAAACTACAAACCTGAAAGCCCACCAGCGGCAAATTGAGCGAATCCGGCGATATCTCAAAAACTCCAGTCCAGTCAGTCAAGCCAGTCGAAACTTATGTGACAAGTTGATGACACTTTTAACACGCACTGCGGTCTGTCCTTGATATTAACATGGAAATGACTGTGAAACTTGAATCTATCAATTATTGCATAACACCTTAGACTTCGCCAGAAGATAGTATTTAAACTATTTATACTGACTATACCGGGCGCATCCTTGCCATTGCCATTCGTCTCATCTAAGCAACGAAATCCTGCAAAGCCACATCAACCTCACAGCATGTCTTCTCCAGCCGCATCTCTTCACCATTCATTTGCGGGTCGACGCGTGCTCGTCCGCTCGAGATGATCACAGGCACATCGCTGACGATCAATCAGGGCTTCCGACCCACATAACGAATGACATTACCAAATTTTGCATGGAATTAAGAATTCATTTGGCGTGTCGTTTGAGTGGAATAAAATAGATAGACGATCTGCTTGGAATTCAAATTCTCGTCGACCTTCAGCGAAAAAGTTAAGGACAGCGAAGACTGTAGACAAAATTATGTAACTTTG
This sequence comes from Mesaphorura yosii, assembly GCA_009869945.1. Lineage (NCBI taxonomy): Eukaryota > Metazoa > Arthropoda > Collembola > Poduromorpha > Tullbergiidae > Mesaphorura > Mesaphorura yosii. Next base: position 8,732 of record WIXG01000579.1, read on the forward strand.
GACGGCTTTCAGTGATTGATTGCCACCGCCCCTGCCTGAGCCACCGCGCGGATTACGAAATACATTAGGCTTGAGCTGTGTACTTTGTACCTGTCGTTGTCAATAAGAACTTGATCTTTACTCTTAAGTAATACGTACAGAAGGATTACAAACTTTGTACTATTGTGCTGGAATTGATCTGACTTCACTTCACATCGAGTCGTCGTCCTCGAGTTGACTCGGGCTCAATACAACGAAAATAAAAGACAAGAAAAGCTTACAGTTGCGAATTTCGAATAATGGCCCCTTCAGCATCTCTTCATTACTCCTTCGCCGGGCGGCGCGTGCTCGTCACGGGAGGTGCGTCCGGAATCGGCCGCGCAATCGTGCAGAAGTTTTACGACGACGGAGCCACCGTTTTTGTTCTTGATCGAAGCGCCGAACTGCTCGAAGCCCTGAATAAGGAGCTGCCAAAAGTGGCCACGATCTGCGTGGATCTTCTAAACTGGGACGAGACGAAGCGGGCCGTAGAGGCTCTTGCTCCACTCGACCACCTCGTGAACAATGCGGGTGTCGCCCCCGTCGGCTGGCTTCATGATGCCAAGCCGGAGCGGTTTGACCTCATCTTTGGCGTGAATTTGAAGGCGATGCTGAACGTGAGCCAAGCGTTTGTTAAGGGAATCGTCGATCACAAAAAAGCGGATGGAGGGACAATCGTGAATATCAGCTCAGTGGTAAGTTTTTAACTAGTTTAATCGCTTGCCAGTAAATGAAACTGAATTAATCGTATTATGCTCAGGCGGACTCGCTTGGCTACTTTGGGGGCGGTGTCTACGCCGCCAGCAAGGCGGGCGTGACGATGCTCACGAAATCAATGGCGCTCGAGTTTGCGGAGCTCAACAACCGCATTCGAGTGAACTGCGTCTGTCCTGGAGTGGTTCAAACTCCGCTCGTTAACGCCATACCCCCAGAATTCATGGAGAAGATCAATCGTTCACTGGACGGGCGGATGGTCATCACTCATAGGGGACTCCAGGCGGAAGACATTGCGAATGGGGTGTTGTTCTTGTCGAGTCCGCTGGCGGAGATGATCACGGGCACGGGGTTGACCATCGATCAAGGCTTGCGAGTCACATAAATTGGACATACAACTTCACGTTGCATTGACGTTCCCATTTAAAGTAAAGCGTTAGGCGTTAGCACTTGGGAAATACTTATTTATCAGAACATGAAGTCCTGCTGATGATGGATTGTGGGCCAAGGCCTGGACTTGAGCTTCGAAGAAAGTTTTCAGTTGTTCCAAGTTGGGCGTGCTCGCAGGATCAGCGTCCCAACAGTCCAGCATTTGAGCGTACCTGTAAATATAAAAATTCACATTTGACACTTTGCTCGCTGATCATCTTTCATTCGTTCCGATGCGGCTGTGAAATTCGCACTGAGTTTTCCTTTGCATTACATTTCGTTGCTCACGAATGTCGGGATCGGGAGTCGCTCTCTACTCAATACTCGCTGGCGAAACCGAGGAAAGTCCCGCACTCGACCACATGACAGTTCGGTGCAGAGCGAGAATAGCTCCCTTAGTGTGACTCCCTGTGACCAGACGTCCGACTTTGGCACACATTTCCTGTCCAGTACTGGTGGTGCCAACCAATGGACGGGCATCGGATAGGGGCGCTTGAGCCTGTAGGGTGGCGCGAGGGGCCAAAGTCACCGACCTTTGCTCCCAGACCCGGGCCGGGGCCGCCAAGGTTCCTCGCGGCGAGGTCGAGATAGTAGATTCGGGACGAGAGGGAATGCATTCGATCGATGACGCGATCTGCGCTGCCCAACCAAGTAGGCGAAGGGGGGACACGATTCGGTGCACGGTGACTTGGACGTGGCCAACGCCAACACCGCCCGCCGCACTTTGCTGCGTTTGGCCACGCAGCCGTAGCCGTAGGAAGCGCGACTTCGGTTGGTGGCGGCCCGTCAAGCCCTTAGATGTCCGCACTGAACTGCATTCATGTATGCACCGAGATCTTCATTCTCGCAGTATTCGAACGCGACGTACAGAATCCGGCTTCAGATTCAGCTCGTCTCGGCCCCAATGAAGCGGACGATGTTCGGATGTGGTCGCCCGCCGCCGCCGCCGTGCTCAGCCTCAGCCTCGTACGCCAGCTGTGTGCTATGAATGTAGAGCAGGATCTTGAGCTCGGCCAGTTGCACGAGGAACGAGTCTATGTGATTGTCCGAGAGTGGGTGCTTGATTGGTGCTGGCTGGCCGCGCACCGAGCCGTGCAGAACGATGCCATACGTGAGACACGAACTTGGTGACTCGGAAAAATAAATCAAATGCATGATTTACGATTCTATCGAATTTTATTAATTGTTTGTTTATTTCTTCACATTCACGAAGGATAAAGAATCAATGGTGGTGATGGTGTCCGTGCACGTAGCCTTCGTAGTGGTGCCCGCCGTCGCCGTACCCGCCGTGGTGAGATGGCTCGTAGTGCCCATGCCCGTAGCCGCCACCGTGGCCGTAGCCTCCGTACCCGCCGCCGCCATGGCCATGGCCATAGCCGCCTCCGCCAAAGAGCCCGAAGATCGGAGAAGGCGCAGGAGCAGGCCGCGGGACGCTCTCCACGACGACGACGGTTACCACCGCCAGCAGGCAGCACACCACCTGCAAAGACGAAGAAGTAATTAAATCCTTGACTAACCTTAGCCCAAGAAGCCAAGGATTTGGGGAAGTCAACTTGTCTTACCAAGAAAAATATAGCAGGCTTCATTTTTCAAATCGAATTTCGGATTTGGCGAAGACGAAGAATTGCAAGATTGCGAATTGCGATTGAAGCTACTGCCGAAGTAAAGTGGAGTTGATGAAGATGGAAACTGGAGTCGGAGCAGCTCGTATTTATATACACTTTTGGTGTTTGGTGGTCGGTCGTTGTAGTTTACGAGTTACGAGCAATAAAGCTAAAATTAGCCGAGACGAGACGAACGGGTAATTGGCTTGGCTTTGGCAATGATATTGCGAAAAATCTCCAACTCTCATTGCTCGCATAATACGTGCTTTTATTGCCCATTGTCCAGCATGAGCAGTCTTTTCTGTCGTTGTCGTGTGTGGGTGTTGGCGTGTATTGTGAATTTGCGAATTGCGATTCTGCTGGCGGAGAGGAAGTTCATTGTTGCCCGCATTCCCCGCTCTGTCCATTTGTCTTGCTGGTTCATGACCCTGCTGCTTGCTTGTTTACTTGGTTCGTTCGCTGCTTCCTGTTGACAATAAGCGATCAGGTGGATTGAACTCGGAGTCGGACGTCGAATCTGCAATCGAAGTGTTGAATTGCTTGCGAAAAATATGTGCGAAGCCGAGAAGTTTATCGCCCATTCGTCGTCTGTCCTTCGTCATCTTGTCTTTTCTTAGCACTGAAATTACAATAAGGATGCGCATAATTCGAAGAATTCAGTCGTAAAAGTGAAAGAGACATTCATTCGCAGAATTCGCACTGATTGATAACATGACGTTGCAAAAAATGAAACCAAGTGGCTGCTGTACCAGCACATCGCGTATTTTATGATTGACTTCACCAGTTGCAGTCATCGAGTCGCCACGCCAGGATTACAGTCGAGGGAGAATTTGAACCCTGAAACATAAAAATAGCACATGTGAATGCCACAATTAGAAATACGGATATTAAGCAGTTAAGCTCCAATGTAAAGGAGACCTTTTCTCGTCTCCAATTTCTGTTGCCCGCACCTGTTTTGATGAAAAGGGTTCTCTTTACCTGAAATCGGCTGAAATGGTAGTAAATTCCTGCTCTATGCCCAGTGCCCAAAATAGATCTCAGGCTCTGCCAACTGCGTCCAGCGTCCTTGACATCATTGATCAAGCTCCTTGAACTTGAATTTCATTTCAATTTTTTTTTCTCCTCCACGCACGCTTTCTTTTGCCAACACTTATCTGCCAGCTTGAAATTAAGCCAATGTACCTGCACCTGCCAGTTTCTTCACTGATAGCACTCTTCAATTGATAAGGTTTGGCTGTCGAGTGCCGCGTATCGCAGTTGTGAAAAAAATGGGAGCAGAGCAAAGCGGGTTAAAGTGAGTCCATGTCTCCAGGCTGATGGAGAGCAAACTGATTACATTTCAGTAATCAGTTACGTATTAATTTTGCACGATAACTGGGAAATAACTATTCAATTTTATTTCGTAGCTCGCAAACGACCAACACCAGGACAGCTGGCTTTCCAAACTTGAACTTGAATATCCCGAGCGGACCTTCACCTTCTCCTGGGGCAGGATTGAACTCCGTTTCATTCCATATCAATGAAGAACATTACACAGGTTGAGACGACGCTCAGATAGCTCAATCACCCTTTCTAACTGTTTTCGGGCGTTTTGGCCTTTCCATGCACAGTTTCGGTCGACGACCCATCGCCTCCAATCAGCGCCAAGACCCGACTCGTTGACTTTATCCGCGATCGAGCCCTGCTCAAGGGCACCAAGTTCATGTGCAGAGAAGGCGGCTGCGGCGCCTGCGTCGTGAGCGTGAAAGGCAAAGACTCTGTTACGGGGGCGGAGGTCGTTAAATCGGTCAATTCAGTAAGTTTTCAAGTTTTAAGTCTATCTTAATTATTAATTAATAGGTAATTACTAAATTGAATAAATAATTTGTTACTTCCCACCCTTTTCCAGTGTCTGGTGCCCCTGCTGAGCTGTGACGGGTGGGACATCACGACGATTGAGAAACTGGGCGACAAGGCGGCCGCGACCGGCTACCACCCGATTCAGAAGCAGATGGTCAAACTGGGCGGCACGCAGTGCGGATTCTGCACACCTGGGATGATTATGCACATGTACAGCTTTCTTCATGAGCGGAGTGGACACGGACCACGACCAAAGCCGAGCGCCCAGCAGATCGAAGCCTCGCTCGACGGCAACATTTGCCGGTGTACCGGATATAGGCCGATTCTCGACGTGTTCAAATCCTTCGCAGTAGCTACAGCGCCAACCGATTTCCATTTCGACATCGAAGACGTGCCTTTGTGCGCGCAGTCAAAGAAGGATCTCGTCGGCGCCCAAGTCGAAGAAGAATTCGAGCTCCTGCATCACGAAGTGGCTAAACTGCTGAAATGCAAGGGTGAAGGAGAAATTTGGGTCAAAGCGACGAGCCTCCAGGACGTCTTCGATGCGATGCGCCAATTCTCTTCCGAAAAAGTGCCGTATCGCGTCGTGGCGGGAAATACGAGCACGGGAATTTACAAACACGACGAAGGAGGCGTACGCGGGTTCATCGACATCCTGAACGTTCACTCTCTGTCATCTTACGTTGTGACCTCCGACGAAATCGTGCTCGGCTCCTGCGTCACGATCGCGACCGTGATTAACGTCCTGACAGCCGCCTCAGAAGCCCTGCACGGGTTTGAGTATCTCGAAGGAGTCACCGCTCACTTCAAACGAGTTGCGAATACGTCCGTTCGAAATGTAAGCTGCGACGTTTTTTGACCGTGACCTTTGTCCTTTGACTAACGCTTTCACTTTCACTCCCCGATTTTGCAGATTGCGACAATTGGAGGCAGCCTCGTCATGAAACACAGACACAGAGCATTCCCATCGGACGTGTGCACCGTGCTCGAGGCGATTGGGGCAAGAATCAAAATTGGTGAGCCAAATTCCAATTTTCTTCGATGCCATTAATTCGTGTACGGGTCTCCGGCGCTGATTATCAGTTTGCAATTTGCAGGTTCCGACACCCACTCATCGAAATTGTACACCGTCAACGAGTTTCTGTCGCTCAAGCTGGCCGAGGGCGTGGGCCTTTGGCTTCTGCTGTCCGTGCACTTGAAACCTCTGAGGGGACCCGGAACTTACTTTTTTCGCTCGTACAAAGTGTCCGGCCGATACCAAAACTCGCTGCCCATCGTGAATGCCGCCTTCCTCTTTCACGTGAAGGAAGCCGGGCACGGGCACGATGACGATGCTGATTTTCGGCTTGCCGATAAGGCGACCATCATCTTTGGAGGGATCAACCCACACTTCCTGCATGCCGAAGGCACGGAGGCTGCGCTGAGCGCCGGGAAATTGCTGGCCGACTCGGGTGTGCTGCAGCACGCCGTGGAGGCCCTCGGGTTCGAGCTGAAGCCTGACCACGGCCACAACCCGTTGGCAGGAGCGCCATGGTATCGAAAACTAGTCGGGCAGGCGCTACTTTACAAAGTAAGAAGCGCCAAGCAGTATTTTGCTTTAAACCGCGCCCGCGCGAAAATTCAAAATTATTGTGCTTGCGCCTTGCAGGCAATTTTGAGCGTGCTGGGCTCTGTCCCCAATTCTGCTGCTGCCGTGAAACCTGAATTTCGAAGTGGTGGCTGGAACCTTTCCCGCGGATTGACGTCGGGGCGCCAGATTTATGATACCGACAGGAAAGACTGGCCCCTAAACGAGCCGCTGCCCAAACTGGAGGCTGTGATCCAATGCGCAGGTACGAAACTGCCACTGCAAGGCCATGACCTTTGATCTCTTGTACATTTTGCCACTTGCTATTTCTCACCAGGAGAGGCCGAGTACATCAATGACATTGCTCCGGAGCCCAACGAACTATTCGGAGTATTCGTGCTCAGCACCACCGCAAACGCGGACATTGTACACGTGGACGCCAGTGAAGCGAAAGTAAATGAGTGGACAAATGAGATTCTAAAGACCTATCTTTCTGGTCCTTAAAAATTTCCATACTGCAGAAAACCCCAGACGTCATCCGCTTCGTGCAGGCGCGAGACATTCCCGGGAAGAATAATTACATGATTGGCTACGCCGGAATTCCCGAACCAGTAAGACTCGCAAAAGCTTCTCGAAAGTTCTAAACGCAAGGATAATTTTTTTTTTACCTCACCGTAGATTTTTGCCGACGGCAAAGTCGGATACGCCGGTCAGCCAGTCGGGCTTGTTCTGGCCAAGAATCAACTCGCAGCTGAAGCGGCTGCTCGACGGGTCAAAATTGTCTACGCGCACGTGAAGAAGCCTGTGTTGACCATTCAGGAGGCGTTACAGCAGAAGCAAAAGAAGAAGGAGAATGTCAAAGTCGAAGCGCGGGAAGGCCTGAAAGAAGAAACGCCAGAGTCCGAGGCCAAATCCAAGACTACGCGGATTACGGGCGAATTCGAAATCGGGCCTCAGTACCATTTTCATATGGAGACTCAAATCTGCATCTGCAAGCCGAAAGAGGGCGGGATGGACGTGATCTCTTCGACGCAGTGGATGGACTTCGTGCAGGAGGCCGTAGCGGGCGCGTTGGGGCTCCCGCAGAATGCGTAAGGCGTAATTGATTCAAACGGGAATTTCGAATTTTGCCGCTTAATCCGAATCTGCATTCTGCACAGGATTAACGTTCAAGTCCGGCGTTGTGGCGGTGCCTACGGCGCCAAAATCTCTCGGGCCGCCCTCATCGGCGCCGCGTGCGCTGTCGGTGCTTGGCTGACCAACCGCCCCGTCCGAGTCTCGCTGAGCCTGGAGCAGAACATGGAAACAGTCGGCAAGCGACCGCCGTATATGTTTGAGTACGACGCACAAGTCGAAGCGTCGACAGGCAAAATCAAGTTGCTGACCTGCAAAATTTATAACGACGCGGGGCTGTCCACGAACGAGGAGACTTACACGGGCGCCATGGCTTACATGGTCAGCTGCTACGACCCGACGACCTGGACAATCACTGGAGAGACGGTGAACACGAATACGGCGTCAAATACGTGGTGCAGGGCGCCGGCCACGACTCAGGGCATCGCGATCATCGAATACATCATGGAACACATCGCGTTCGCGACGGGAGTGGACCCGGTCGAAGTTCGGAAGGTCAATTTCAAGGCTCCGACGGCGTCTGCGCCTGGGCTACTCGTCGGTAGCAGAATTAACTTGCGGGAACTTCTTCGCGGCGGTGCAGGCGTAAATTCAACGGGTGCAAGCGAAACTGGGACTGAACAGTGTCTTGGCGGGCTGAAAATCGAGTCCCAGCCTTCGGCAGCGCCGCCACAGCAGCCGCTCCTCCTGAAAATGATTGACAACACGATTTCCAGTTCGGAGTACCACGAAAGGCATGGAAAAGTGCACGACTTCAATAAAGTGAGTCAGGATTTACGTTTTCGTCGTGATTTGAATTTACCGTGTGAATTTGGCACTGCACTGAATCGATTATCCTTGGTTTCGCGTTTCTTTACCATCCATAGGCTAATCGCTGGAAGAAACGCGGCATTGCTCTCATCCCGATGCGCTACCCGCTGGCGTACCTCGGCGGCGGATTTCCGATTCTGATCGCTGTGTACAAAGCAGATGGGTCCGTCGCCCTCTCGCACGGCGGGATCGAATGCGGGCAGGGAATCAATACAAAAGTCGCACAGACTGTCGCGAAGTCGTTGGGCATCCGCGTCGACCAGATCGCCGTAAAACCCGCGAACAACCTGATCGGAGCCAACGCGGAGCTCACCGGCGGGTCGGAAACGAGCGATCTTTGCTGCTACGCAGCGCTGCGGGCGTGCGAAATCCTAAAAGGGAGGATGAAGCCCGTCCGTGACAAACTGAGCGAGCACACGCCGTGGGCGGAACTCGTGCGTGTCTGTGCCGGGGTTGGGATCGATTTGACCGTCGAGTACATGTATTCTAAGAACGACCCTGTCTTCCCGTACGACATCTGGGCGGTGAACGTGACCGAGGTCGAAATCGATGTCCTCACGGGTGAATACAAAATCGTGCGCGTGGATCTGCTCGAGGACGCGGGAAAGAGTCTCAATCCGGAAATTGACGTGGGGCAGGTTGAAGGCTCGCTCGTGATGGGGATCGGACTGTGGACGACGGAGAAACTCGTTTACGACGAGCGGACCGGGCAGCTGCTCACGAACGATTCGCTCTGGTACCAACCGCCCGAACCGCGTGACATTCCGGAGGACCTTCGAATTACGCTTCTGAAGAACGCCCCGAACCCGCTGGGCGTGCTGAGGTCGAAGGCGACGGGGGAGCCGGCGACCTGCACGAGCGTCTGCGTGCTCTTCGCGCTGAGGAATGCGATTCAGGCAGCGAGGCTCGATGCGGGTAACACCGACTGGTTTCAGATCAGTAAGTCGACAGCACTAGTCGTATAATTTAAGCACAGGCGAAGTTGCAACGATTTAATGGCGTGGTTTTAATTCCAGACGGTCCCGTGTCGACGGAAGACGTGCTGCGGCTCTGCCTGACGGCCTCAACTCAATTTAAGCTTTGAGTACTACATTTCCTTTCTTCTGACAAGTAACTGTGCAGGAACAGTCTCATACTGTCTTATTCATTTCATAGAGTTCACATGCGCTCAATAAAATTAAAATTCAACTCAGTGAAAATTTTACTCAACAAAATAGATTTTAGATAACTTAACGAATTTGTCCTGAAGCGTGACGAGCGAGCTCGTGCCTCTGCACGTCGTTCTGGCTTGTGTATGATTTGCTACAAATTCGACACACGCAAGACTTTTTGTTAGTATGAGAGCGCAACTGCGTGAGGAAATTTGACATCACCCCTTGTCACAATATTCATTAACGAAGGGTTTTTGGCCAGTATGCCTCCTTTCGTGCACAACTTTGCCCCCTAACTGGGAAAACGCCAAACTGCAGTGTTCTACACTTGCATGGCTTCTTGCCGGTATGAATCCTCTCGTGCACAGCTTTATAAGAAGAATCAATAAATGTCTTCTTACAGTATCCACATTTGTATGGCTTTTCACCTGCATGAATCCTCTCATGTTTTGTTAGCACGCTGTGCAAACGGTGCCTTGCAATACGGGCATTTTTATGTCTTCTCGCCGATATGCGTTCTCACGTGTCTAAGCTTTTTTACTTGGGTGAGCAAATGACTTCTGGCGGTACCCACGTTTGTGTGGCTTCTTCTGGGCATGTCCGTCTCCCTTGCTTGGTCGAATGGATGCCTTCCTGCGAAGAGCAGTCGTTTCAAGGGCGATGCCTGGCTCCACTTTCACTTTGTGCGCTGGCAATGGCGTCCGAGCTAAGCAAATAACAACAGGCTACCGCTTCCAAGAGGCTGGGAGCAACGAAACACTTCGCTCGGCCAGGTTTATTTTCACAACATCAGTATAAATATCTCATTCATCTCAATTCTCTTTTTGGAAAAATTTCTCTGACCGAGCACTTTTATCATTCTTCTTCTAATTCAGTCACAAGAAAAAGGAATATTTGTAAGGCAAAGGCAAAATGTAAGAGATTGAGGCAGCAGAGCGTTCATAAATTGAGTCCGTTATAACTGATAAGCGGCTGAGAAACTTTTGGAGTGTGACACACAGTAAATCAAAAGGACATTTGTGATTACTGCGAAGCCACTTGAGTCATACTCCAGTGATTCATTCCTACCATGAAGCGCATGAACTTTCTTTGTAACTTGTACCGTCGGGAGTCGCGGGCAAAGCATATAAAAGCAATTGTGAAACTGTGCATTTCTATCCAAGTAAGTGCAAGCTAGAGTTTCATGTATTAAACTTTAATCCCTGTGGCTGATTAATTTGCCCAAATCGAACTTCAACTTTTGGCAAGATCTTGTAAGTGAAATTTTACACTAGAAAACTGACGAGAGAAGGCATCGGCGATTTGCGCTTGGGTCGGATTTAATTTGTTTGAATTTTTCAGTGCCATAATGCAATCTACCGTAGCTGCACTTGGCCGAATAGGTCAACTAGGAGATTTCTATGACATGCGGACAGACAGCTTTATCAGTGGAGCCAATCTCTTCTCCACCGCTTCTGAGTTGCGCCCGCTCATCAACACAATTGAGAACTGCCACACTGATTTACAGTACGTACTCGGCGACTCACTTGAAGACAAATGTAATCATCTTGACGTCAGCGCTGAACTCAAGCTCAGTGTTCTTGGAGGCGTGTTCGAATTGTCCGGTTCCGGCAAATACTTGAACGACCGTAAGAAAACGAGCCGGGTCTGCTCCTGTACTCTGATCTACAACATAAAGACCAAAGCTGACAAACTCAACAACATATTTGACGAGAAGCTAAAGTCGCTCATTTGTCTCGACGCCCTGAATGCAGTGGGAGAGGCAGGCACTCACGTGGTGACTGAAGTTCAGTACGGTGCTAATGCCATGGCAACATTTGAGAACCGGCTCGAAGATGCGAGTGACGTCACCAAAGTGGAAGGAATGTTATCAGGCGAGTTGGGGAAGATTGCACTGTCCATCAGTGGAAAGGGACAGGTCGATTACAAGACGCTGGATGCCAAAAAATTCCAACATTTGTCATTCAAAGTATTTGGTGACATTTTATCCGATGACGACGTACCACAAAGTATTGAGCAGGCGATTGTCTACATGAAGGATGTTCCGTCAAAACTTCGTGCTGCGAACGAGGGTCGTGGTGTACCGCTGAGATATGGTCTGTTCCCGATTCCAGTGCTCAAGATGTACCTCCAGATGAATTTAGTGCAGCAGCAAGTCATCAAAAGCATCGGTGAGGCCACAATACAAAGTTTTGTGCATCTGTTCGAAGACATTGCGAAACAAAAGCAAGAATTGCGGCATTGGAGCGAACTGATTCGAGAGTTTGAGTTTGTCATCCCGTACGACGACAAAACACGCATCACGGGGCTTCTTCGTGACTTGGAACTGTTCGATGCTGCGACTTGGAGAATCATGGGCTGAGCTTCGAAACGTTTCACCAGCCGATGCTTGACACGCTGCTCGCAAACCATCGTGCCCTACCAGAAGTCAACATACTGATTCTTGGCGAAACTGGAGTGGGCAAGTCGACATGGATCAATGGGTTCGTCAACTACCTGACGTACTCCACGCTGGAGGAAGGTGAGGAAGGTCCGGACGTGAATCTGATCCCATCCCACTTCACACTGACCGACGCGGATAGCAAACAGGTCGAAATTCACAGCGAACCAAAGAGTGACAATGAAGTGAGCGGTGCAGGACAGTCTGCTACACAAATGCCAAAGTCGTACGTCTTTCACTGTGGCGACGTTTCAATCCGAATTATCGATACTCCTGGGATTGGTGATGTTCGTGGTATAGAACAAGACAAGAAGAATTTTGCCAACATAATGCATCACATTTCTCATTTGGAAGAAATTCATGGAATTTGCATCTTGCTCAAGCCAAATGAATCCAGAGCGAATGTTATGTTTCAATTTTGCATTCGAGAACTCCTCACTCAACTGCACAAGGACGCGGCGAAGAACATTGCATTCTGCTTCACGAACGCGAGGAGCACATTTTACCGACCTGGTAACACAATGAAGACTTTGGACGCTGCGTTGAGAAAAAATGGTGACATTGGCATCACGCTCTCTCAACACACAATGTATTGTGTCGATAATGAGTCTGTGAGATTTCTGGCTGCTATCAAGAGCGGAGTTCAGTTCAGTGATTCAGAGAAAGATGACTACAAGAAAAGTTGGGACAAGTCTGTTCTGGAAATGAATCGTTTGATGAAACACATTCACACACTGCGTCCACATTCAACGACCAGCACCATTTCACTGAACAGGGCACGGACTTTGATTCTGTCACTTGGGGAACCAATTGGAACCATCGCGAGGAATATTGACGACAACATTGCCGTTGCAAGGGATCGAGAAGAAGAAATTCAGCTGTCGCTGCAGAAGAAGGAAGGTTACATGAAGGTGCTCAAGATCCCTGTCATTGACTTGGAGCAGCAACCACTTGACTACCCAACAACAGTATGTACATCGATCAAGTGTACAAAAACACACCAACTTCCAGGTACGGACGTGGTCACTAAAGAATTCTTGCAGCGTTGCCATGAGGGTTGTTTGTTGAGGGTGACGGTTGGCTCTTATCCAGAGCCACGACTGCAGCATTGTGCAGCAATGTGTGGACAGGCTTGCAGATTCTGTGGATGCTTGTGGAATTACCATATGCACATTACATACAGCACGAAGAAGGTTCAGAAAGAAGTTGTCAACAAGGTCATCGAAAAAGTACTTCAGGAGACGGATAATCGACTGGTACAAGTACAGACTTTATTGGCTCAAATTAGAGAACGAGTCGAGTCTTTGGAAAATGAACGAGCCCAAATCGCCAAGACAAGTTCCAAGTTTGCAGCTTTTCTCAAGGCGAACGCAATCACGCCGTACAACGACGCTCTCGGCAATTACCTAGAGTACATGATTCGTCAAGAAGAAGAAGAAATCAAACAAGGAGCAAGTGAACGGACCCTGGAAGGACTCAAGAAGATGCTTCGTGCCTACAATGAACAGGTTCAAATTCTCGAGGCGGCGATCAGGAAGGCTGGTCCAGACGCAGTCATTTTGAAGCCAGAGGAAGTTGAAAAGGAGGTTCAAGTCCTGTATGACTTACCGACCCAAGGTGGAACATTGAAGCAATTGGTCGAGAATGCCAAGTCTGGAGCGAATAAAAATATGGTTTTCATTGAACAAAGTTACGTTCCTCAGGGACAAAACAAAACGTCTGGCAAGAAGCAAAATTTTGCTGAAAGAGTTTGGAGTGCTGCAAAGAATTTAGTCTCGAGTCCCTAAATTGACTTTGATTCTAGCGAACGCGTTAAAATTAATTGTAAGCTTCATATAATTATATATAGCTAAACCTTAATTTCTAGTATAGGCTGCAAATATTACATTTGATGTTTGTGTGAAGCAAAATAAATTGAATAATGAACATATGAAGCACTAAAGAGTCATAAAGAGATTTGCCCTGTCAAGATCACTCGCAAATCAATCAATCACAACTTAGAACGACTATGACCGTAAACTCGGAATAGATTTACTTGCAGGGAAAATTCCTCTGCAAAAACCTATAAGAAAAACATTTCGTTTGAGCTTCACTTTACTAATCAATCAACGTTTCATGCATGGATTATCTTCATTTATGAAATTGATTAATATAAAAGAATTAATGCGAAACGTGATGTATTGTCAGTCTGTGAACCGAGTGTAGCACGATAGGCGTAGGCAGAGTTATCAATCAGGCAAGCCTTGATAAATTGATTAAGTGATTAATGAAACGCACCATATTGAAATCCTTGGGGCAAAGGAGTGTGCCAAGGAGTTGAACAATCCGCACAATTCCGAACGTTTTCGTTTGAAGGTTTTACAACGGGAACCCAGTCAGTTGGTTAAACTGTGCGCTTAGCCGGGAGGGTTTTATTAGCTGTGAATCGTCACGAGCACACACTACAGGGGAACGGGCGTGCTGTTGCGGTGTCCGGAATTATTCTTGCAGAGGCTGAGATGGGTCCGTGGAGAGCACGCAAGTGCTGGAGGACTCGTTCTTTATTGGATAGAACACTTTCACATTTTGGACAGGGCCAGTGTCGCTTGTCAAGGGGAGTCGGCAGCAACAAAGGCAGCCGCCATCACCGGTGGCTTCAGGGGCGACGAGTTCGGATGCTTTCATGTGAACCCGCTTTTTTTCTATCTTGTTTATGATGCAGTCACATCTGGGAAAATTTGAGGGACATTTTGGTGCAGTTTGAGGCGTACATTGGACAATAATGCATTAGGGGAACTTGAGACTCGGGCTGAACATGGGACTTTGTTTTCTGCTTTCTTTTGTAGCATAGACTGGATCACTAGCCCAAGTCACTGACTGGTCATGTTTTGACTCATATTTCATTAGACTTCAGCTTGGAATAAGTTTTATTTCAGATAAAATCTTTCGCACTTCAGGAATTGTGAGCTGAAAAGAAAAATCCTACCAGCTAGCACTCTTCAACGCAACCTTCTGCCGCTCCATGACAACCCCGTGCTCCACATGTATCCAGCGTCGCACATTTCTCATGGTTGTCATTGGTGCAGCTTCCCGGCTTCGTGTAGCACCAACTTCCACCACTTCCGTAACAGTACCGCCAGCAGTAGCCTCCTTCCTTCGCTATCCATTTGGTGCTACAGCCCGTGCTGCCGTGAGGTCTCGTAGAGTGCGTTGACTTAATACCTGCGCAGATGACCACCATGACTACGAGCATGCAGAGAGCAATTTTGTTGGGATTCATCTACAAGAAGAACGAGAAAGATGAGATAAATTTTGGAATGACATTAAGAAAGTAGAAGATATCTTTAAAATGTACTAACGATTTCGTGATCTCTTGTGAGATTCAGAGGATTAACTTAGATTCTTGCGGATCAGTACTGAAGGTCAAGTGCTGTGGGAACACAATCTGAGTCTCCTTTTTATATTAGAAGAAATGTCCGACATCGAAATGTGTTTATTTCATTGTGCAAGTTTTTGTAAGAGGAAAGGTTTACTTTCGTTCATAAACAGAGAGGAAACCGGTTTGTATTTGTTCCTCACAAAATTTAAATTCTATCGTTGATTAGCGTAATTCCTAGAAATTACGCACCACCAACACGAGCAACAACAAAACCAGTTTCCAAGGCAACATCTCTCGCGAACTGCCAACTATTTATGATCCAGGATTTCGCCCTTTTATCTCTGTCGCGGGCTTGTAATTGCTGATTCAAGGTCCATTGAAGAGCCGATCGTGTTCGTGACCTTCCAATTCTCACTAAAAATACGAACAAAACCTCAATGAGGAGGCATCCAAACCCACAGAAGAGTGCTCCACCAAGAAAGCAAACTACTGTTTGCAAAGTTGGAATTCATGGACAAAGGTCTCGGAGAGTCCTGGTTTGATTGGCGTGGTTTTTCTGCTGAGTCTTTTGTAGTTCTGTGTGCCATGCCTTTGAGTACTAAAATTCATGCCACTTCTCCTATAACCCATAAATCTCTGATGGAAGTAGCGGCTGAACGGGATAGTATGATTGTATAGATGACTTGTTCGTCTTTGCATGAAGTGGTGGTAGCTTAGACGCTCCTGACCTACTTGATCATCAATAATTAGACCTCGACTAGTTCACAGGTCTCCAATTACACCAATTGCTCATATGCAACCTGATACTGACTTGAGTTCTGGGTTGAGAGACTTGACTTGACTCGCTGAGTTCTGGATTCAGATTGCTGCTGGAGCTCTGTATCTCTTCTATTCTTCTTGGGTTGACTAGTCAGACTCTTGCTTGCATTACTTGCTAATGCATCATTAGAATGGGACTCTTATGATAATCAAAAAGGGAGACTGCTAGACCATACACTAAACTCTGTATATTCCTACACTGCACTAACTGGGCTCTCCAGACTTCGAATCTGAGCGCTGCAGATGCTGCAGAAATCTGGGGGAATAATTAAGATAATAGAAATGGATTCATGGTGGACATTACGTACTCATACTTGATTTATTTAAACTGGTAAATTTTTGTATACAGTATACATAGAACAGCACAAGGTATGATAGGCCCTCCACTCCAAGAGGTCTAAAAGTGTAGATTGCCACAGTTCTCCGAATCTGGCCTAAAAAATGGAACACCATAACGGAGAAACTCGTCCGCTTTAATCAATTTTGCACATCCTACCCTCGCCACTCCAGTCCAATTCGCTCTTCCAGAACCTCTGCGACATCAGAAGCATTTCCGGAGACTGGATTTCACGAACTCATGCGAAATTTGTATTAACTGCCATGTGCTTGGTGGACAGAACACAGTATCTCAGAGCAACCGTGCGTGAACAAAGAAACAAAGCAGCGGCAAACCTGCAAATTGAAATCCATGTTCTTTCTTTCTTTCCTGCATTTGAGCTTGTGCATCTAATCAGTGCCGGTGGGGTTTAAGGCTATTAGGATGTTGAAGACCTGCATTCAAATCCCAACTGGTGACAATTAAATTTATAGTAAAAAATTAAATCAAGACGTAAGTAATTTGCAAATACTCAAATCTGCATAGAAATATAAAGCAAATTAGTTCCAATTGAAATATTTGTAGGAAATGCCCGCAATTCCTGCCAATCCCGACCAACAACAGCGCCAGCATGTCTGCAACGATGCCGTCTGTATCCCGGAGATGGCCCGAGTCACAGATCAGCATCGATTGAAACAAGACTTGCGCGAACGCTTATCTGGTGATTTGCGCACTCTTCAGAGGTTGATGGGTACGGTTCCAAGGCCAGAAGATGAAATCCGAGCGGTGAACGATCGAACCAGGCGAACCACATCTGAGTACAATCAAGCACGAGCAGAATGGACCAGAATTTTGCGGGACTTGAGTTGTCCTGACGCGCTTCAGGTTGCTAATGCTTATGGGGACGTTGGAACGGAGGAGGAAGAGGCGGGGGAGAATTCAGGTATCAGGTCCTTAGGCAAATGGGGCTAAGATCTGAAGTTGATCCAACTCTGATCTCCGATTTTTTTTACAGGGAATATATGGGAAAAAGTGGGGAAGGGGATTGGCGTGGCAGCTATTGGATTGGTAGCTATTGGCTTGCTTGCAGTGATGCGTCACAGTCGTCACAAAAGTTAAAGTGTGAAATGCGGAAGAAGTCGGGCTGTGATGAGTCTTCCCAAATAAGGGTACTTTAACGTGCTAATCTTTCTTTTCACCTGCCATTTGCTTAAAAATTGTCAGCTTATATAGTAATACCGAATTGATTAAAGAATTTACATGAGTTTACACTAAAGCTAGAACACAATGTTCAAGGTTACCACCGTGACGGATTTCTGGCTAAATCTTGGCTCCAATTCAGATGATCCTATCATTCTACAGGCATCTGCTCTCTTTCTATTCAAAGGATGTTGCCGGAAAATGTCCCTTTTTAGGCCCACTCCGAGTAGACTGAAAAGTTGTATATTTTTGCAAAGCTTAGGCTCGAAAGAGTCTAAAGTAACCGACATTTGTTGAAAAATGCGATGGGCAGCCTGTGAAAAAAATCACAGATCTCCGATACACCTCACAGGAAAAAGTAAAAAAATCAAAAGTTCACGAATTTTTTTCAGCTTCGAGGTGGCTCAGAATATAATGACCACCCGAGCTTAGGAATCCAGAACACAGGCATTTTGTACGTACGCAGCTTCTCATTAATTTGGCAGTAAGTTTACTCGTCGCAATGATTGGATTGTCAGTAACTGTTGTCATAATTTAGTGCGGCAACAAATTTCTAGAGTATTTGTACATGGAAAACAAGCTCTTAGCTGATGAGTGTAACTCAGATCCACCCTAAAGGTTTTACAATTTGTTTGTTCTTAGACACTGGCATTTCAAATCACAGTTCCAAGAATGTATTTAATGCGTTTGTTAATTTAAGGAATTGGGACATATGCCGCAAATGCTGCCACCCCTCACTGAATACTCTCGCCAAACCTTCAATTTTGGACGTCTGCTATTTTCTTCATATCGGTTCACGTATTCATGCCTGCAATTGAGTCCTCGTTGCCAATTGACGGCGTCATCATCATCCACGTCATTCATTTTGTTGTGTCTTCTACCTTTTTTGTTTGACTGCGTTGGCATATTTCGAATTATGGAAGTTTTCGAGTTGGACTTAAACCTGCAATATCTTAAGTGCATATTCACGTCTTAGTAAGCGAGTACCTTTGTGGTGGATAATAATATGTTTCAATGTTTATTGCTTTCATTAATTTAAAAGTGTGCACTGTCATGAGTGCGAGTGTGCCTTGTAATCAATATTAACAGCACTGACATTTGAAATTTTCCTTTTTCGTAATTAGCAAGAAACTCCAGCTTTTAGTTGGTTGCGTGGATTGACTTCAAGTAGCTTGAATTGGAAAGCCCTCAAACTCATACCCCAGAGTGCTGTCATGGAACCCATTGCCATGCTCTTCAAACGTGCAAAGTCAAAAAATCAGGAACTGCTGGCTTACGCCGTGAATGTAAATGTGAATCATTAACCTACCACAGAATGCCTAGGTCAGTACTTCAATTTCGAGTACTTTCTCTACTTTCTCCCGTACCGGTTCACTTTCGAGGTCGTACAAACTCTAGACAAGCAAAGTACACAAGATCATTGCTGGCATAGTTAACGCATTCATCTCGTCTCAGATATGGGCGTACTTTATCTCCGCGGATGGACAACTCTTCTCTAGCTTGACGACTTCTAACGTTGGGACAATAGCATCTGATATCTTCGGGGCCTGTTAGAAGGCCGTGCTTCTATCCTTATTCTGGAGGTACAAGGGTGAATTTCTGCAGTTGACGAATGAGATCAATGAATTCGGACGCTCACATTGGCCTGGAACGATCCGCAATAAAAGCATGGACGGAAGTCTTGGTCCTGGTCTATGATCCGTATCCCTGTAAGTGCCGTTGCACTCTGCACGACTTACTTTACCGTTGTTATCATACTATTTGCAAATGGTCATTCGATGATTTTCATACCTGAACTGACATTTAGTTCATATATCCGTAACTTGGCCATCTTTTTACCATGAAACTGTCGGAATCTCCAGGATGCGCATACTGAGACACTGGAGAGGAAGAAACTATCGAGCACTACGTATGCGAATGCATGCGCTGGGCCGAAATCAGATTTATGTCCCTTGGGGAGCACCACGTGTGACCTTCGGACCTTTTCGGCTTTCCTCTCCCAAAACTGCTTGACTTTATCAACAGCAGGGAACAGTTTAAAGTCCGGGGAGAGGCAGACTCGGTACAGTAAACAGAACTGTACCGGAGAGTCTTCAATGGGCCCAACTGTGGCCAACGCTTTTCATGTTCAAACATTATAAAAATTATTTCAAATGTCTCATTAAATTAAATTCATACACAATCAATAAAATGAGCTTTTAATTGAATTTGAATTGAAAACAAATAACACCGTATGTCAACATGAGACTGATGAATGTTCCAATAAATCCATATGTGACTGTAAATAAACCCAGGGCATTGATTCCAACACTATATGTGTTCAAATCACTGACAAGGAGCACCAATTTGGCTACACCGCACGAATTGTTCCCTGTTCTCAACCAATTTTTCACTCCATTGCTAACCTCGGTCGTCGCATGTGCAGCAATGAACAGCATGACAAAGAGGGTCACTAAGAAAAACGTGTGTCTAAACCGAAGAAACCAATTAGCCTTCGTTATATTCACCAGTTCTGGAATATTTGAAACGTAGTATGCAGTTCCTTCAAAGAGACATGTCAAGAGAATGGGTCCGAGGATGTTGTTCATTTGGTCCATGATTCTTTTAAGGGTTGTATGTTTCTCTAGAACATTGGGACAGTGCTCCTGCATCGTTGTGACGACTATGAGCTCATGAGCCAGCATCTTAAAAGTGCAGGCATGAATCAAGAGTGAGAAATCTGCATAGAAAGAGAGCAGGTGCCTGTAAAAGGATGTAGTGATCTGAATTGAGGCCAAGATGTAGTCAGCAACTTCAAGGTCGTCTTCGTCACCATTGTAACCCTGACCTTTTGTGGTTGCGGCCATCTGATTCATGAAAAACGTGAATCTTGTGAAGTTGGCCAACTTCCGTACACATGCACTCAGTGTCAATTCAGATAACATCATAATGTATCCAGAAACAACGTATACAGTTACGCTTGCCAAGCAGGTCGTGCAAAGTGTAACGGCACAAACACGGACACGAACCATCGACCAGGTCCAAGCTTTTCGTTGCAAGTCATGTCCACGCTCACCTGATCGTCCGAATTCGTTGATCTCATTCATCAGCTCCAGGAATTCACGCTTGTATCTCCAGAATGAGGCTAGAAAGATGCCCTTATAAAAGATCCCAAAGATGTCGGATACCGTTGCTCCAATGTAAGACACCGTCATTGGGTTATTGAAGGCTTCTCCATCCGAGGAGACAAAGAGCGTCCAGACCTGACCCAAAAGGAATACATGAATGAGGCCGGAAATTATTCTGCGACCACGGCTGCTCTCGAGATCGTAGGACCCTGTTGCAGGGGTGAATGTGAACCTGTACGGGAGAAGGTAGAGAAAGTACCCGAGACTAAAGTACTGACGGAGGAATTCTGTGGTGGTCGATGAAGGTGTCTTCACATTCACAGTACGGTCGATAGTCTGCAGTTCCTGTGTGTGTGTCGATTTTATACATTTGAAGAGGATGGCAACAGGTTCCATGACGGAAGTCTAATGTAGTATGAGGCTGATTGCTCCCAAATCCAAATTACTTAAAGTCCATACAAACAATCAGCTAAAAGCTAAAATTTCCTTTCAAATGTCATTATTATTAACATTAGGAAGCCACACCCACACTTCCACGCTCACACTGTGAATTTGGCTAACTTCCTGACATATGTACTTGATGTCTATTCAGATACTTGCATGATTGTCTGGCTAGATGTAGTTTACTTGACCAGCAGAACCACGTAAATCGCGCATAGCTACATGGCACTTAGGCAGGGACAGGAGGCCAAATCTGCTTCCATAGGTTCTTTTGTAGCCCATAATAGTTCATGGAGTCATCGTCCAGAATTCCATTGCCGCCAAGCTGAATGATGAGAATATGAGTCGCAGGGTGCAGCGTCTCGATGATTCAGAATATAAGATGAAATCGGACTTTGGAATTGATAACAAAAATATTTCGTGCTGAAATATTTTCCCATGAATGGGTAGAAAGCAGTTGGTTGAGCCATTATTGTCAGTGGTCAGCACAAAGCTCAAGGGTCTTTTCTTCTTTTCATTGACTGTTAATTTCTCAGAACTATCTGGAACAGATGTAGAAACGTTAAGATCGAGTCGAGGCCCCAATACCGAAGAGCCGTCGGCTGCTCATAACGGCGGCACATTTTCACGAGTTAGGTGTATCTTGAAGGAATTACGCGATTTTCGCGGTGAGTTTAATTGTAGACCGTCCCGTGTCGACGGAAGACGGGGTGTGGCTCTGCCTGACGGCCTCGACTCAATTTAAGTTCTGGTAAGGATTTATAGAAGGAAGACTCAATATAACTGAAATTTTGATGAACCCCAATTTTATTAACGGAAGAAGAGCAACGCATTATGTAGCAAAGATCTTACGGTGAGCAGGCATCAAAATCAGTTTCGTGTTCAAGTCGTAGCCTCTATCGTCGCCGTCTTAAATGCAGCAGCGATTCCCACGAGCGGATGGGGACGGGGTTGTAGAGGACGGGACGGAGTCGTGACGGGCACGTGTACCTCGGGCTCGGGCGGCAGCGGACGCCTCACGAGCCAGCCTGGTCACCACAGCTTCTCGATTCTGAGAGAAGACGAGAATGTATGTAAATTGAGTAAATTAAGGTGAAAAAATCTGCTTAAATATAGGCTTAAAAAATAGGCTTGGATTCCAACTCGAACTCCTGGACAAGACTCTCCGACATCAACGACGAACAGTGTCACAAAGACGAGGCCGACGAGGTTCAAAACGAGCGCAAGATTCTTCATTTTGCTGGATTTTGAGTTGGAAATTGAAAATTGGCTTTCGACAGGCGAGACGAAGGAGTTTACGCAGAGTGAAGTGATGGTTTGTTAGTTGCAAGCGTCCAAACCAGCTCAGATTTTATGACTTACATTTGCTGGACTCCGGGGGTTATATTTATTGCTGGCCGTCAGCCGCCCAGCACGATCCCAGCAACATCAGCATACTCGTGCTCGTGCATGTGCTGACGCTGCAGCTGATCCCCGGACTCAACGAAATAAAAGGCAACGTTTTAGGTTTCTTCCCGGGAACTTGATTCATTCGCCTGGAGCATTGAAATTCTTATGAAATTCTGACGATATGCGTCGCACGTGTTTTTGTTTATCGGCCGTCAATTGTGACTCGGTACGAAGTTTCCACTTTTTAATTTCATGAGTCCGATCTTGTACTGCACCCCTTTGAACGAGCAGTCACGAGTCGCAGTTGTTGCTGTTTGCTAACGATTTAAATCCCAATCGCAAACGGCTTGAGGCCAATGGCATGAATAAATTAAATGAAATTGACACTTATGCTTGGAATCTTGCTCGTTATGTCGTGCGATATGCTCGTAATAACATCCATTATCATTGCGTCATGAAAGTCAAGTTCAAGAACTGCAGGTTTTTTCATTTTTTATAGCTAACCCGCACTTCTCGCAAGATTTCAAGGTTTTGGCAATGAAGTTATAATCTAAGATAAGCACAAGAAACGCTACGCCTGCACATGATTACTTGAATTAATGAAAACATTTTCTGTCCACTTGATTTATATCACACGGCAAAAGCAAAGTCCCATCGTCTGCGTCCTGGGCTCAAAAGGCCAGACCAGGCCAGTCGTCTGCCAAGTGTCCGACTACTCGCATTTTAAAGCAATGAACTTAAAGTTTCGATAATTAAAATGCCGCGAGAGACCTGCTGCCAAGTGTTCACGAAATTCTCCATTCGCTACATCGTCGTGCCGTTGGTGGCGCCACTCTTCATCGTCCTAACCACGCCGTTCTACCGCGCCTGGGACAAATATACATTCGAGTGGTTCCAGTCAGGGAATGTTTGCACACCCGCCGAGCACCGCCGAAAAGTCGCTCTCGTCCAAGACCAAGTCAGGGCCTGGAACGCAGGCGGCCGCAAACGGCGGATGTGCAAGGCGCGCCCTTCGTGGGCGTCGTTCAGCATGCACCACGCGAGCAAACGCGACCTGGCTCAGATCAAAGTCGATCACCTGCGCCATGTCGCCGAGATTGACGAGAAGAACCGGCTCGTCACTGTCGAGCCCGGACTTCGAATGGGGCAACTGACGTCCATTCTTATCCCACGTGGGTGGACGATCCCTGTCATCCCGGAGTTTGAAACGCTGAGCGTCGGAGGAGATATCTGCGGCACGCAAATCGAATCGAATTCTACGCGGGTGGGGTTATCAGATGATTGCGCCGTCGAGTTCGAAGTGGTGCTCAGTTCTGGGGAAGTCGTCAACTGCTCCAAGGACGAGAGCTCGGACTTGTTTTATTCGATCCCCTGGTCGCATGGCACGCTCGGCTTCCTCGTCGGCGTGAAATTCCCGAGGCGAAGGCACTTCTGGAGACGGAAGACCACGAGTTTGTCGAGGGAATTGCGTTTGAGCGCCGAAAATTCGTCGTGACGCACGGAAACATGACGAATTACATGAACATGTCGATCCTCGTCTCGGATCGTGAACTACATCAACAGCTGGTACAAACCCTTCCGGTACAAACATGTACAAAGTTTTCTGCGTCGGGCGCGCGGGACAAAGGCACAGGCGAAGAAATTCGTTGAATATATACCTCTGAGAGATTACTGTCATCGCCACACGAGAGCCTACTTCTGGGAAATTCCGTTGTCTTGTATGTAAACACGTGGCCCGTGCGCTTGCTCTTCAGGTACGCCTTTCCGGGGACCGACGTGAAGACCGTCCTGCGTTTCGGAGAAATGTTCAAGCTGGAAGGCCTCTTCGAGCTTTTCTGGGTGCTAAATCACGTCGTGCATCGTTCCGGTGCAGCATTTGGATGCGGCCATCGACTTTACGGACGAGACAGTCGGAATTTACCCGCTTTGGCTCTGCCCGTGCAAAGTGCATACGAAACCACGGCTGTTCCACGCAAAAGGCGGGTCGGACGAGATGTACGTCGATATTGGCGTGTATGGAAATGTGGCAGAGGCGAAGAAGGCTGAGTTCCATGCGGAAATGACGGTTCGGAGGCTGGAGGCCTTCGCGATCGAGCATGACGGGTAAGGATTAGAAATTTGTGCCTTCTCAGCGTTAGTGACTGATAAGGCATTTCTTCATTCTTCAGAGTGCAGTTTACGTACGCCGACTCAGTCCTGACGCGTGAAGAATTCGGACGGATGTTCGATATGGAGCTTTACGACTCCGTCCGGGCCAAGTACAGCTGTCCGGATGCGTTTCCGCACGTGTACGACAAAGTAAGCAAGCAAGCGAGAGGGGTTCAAGTGTAAAAGCGGTCATTAAATTGTAGAAAGTTACCCGATTCGGCAGTCGTGAATTCATTGCCGAATAGTACGTCAACACAGCTAATCTCGTCCTTCAATTTAAACCACACATTATATAGGAATCTAAAACTACTAGACTACGACGCGCGCATGTGCATGCGAGAGGCGACTTCTGTTCAAAAGTCGGTCAATGTCGTGTGAATCTTGTTCCTTCTTCTTTCCTTGTAATTTATGGCCCCAAGATCTTCGGCGTAGTAACGCGTGCGACGTACCAAGTATCGCATCCGTTTGTGCATTAGAAAGTACTTTGGGACTCCATGCGAGCTCCCTGGGACACTTTCTCGACTTCCATGGGAAATACGCAACTACGCAAATTGAGCTACCTCGTTGTTCCGTAGTAGGTTTGAGTGCTACGTGGGATGTGCATCAAAGCTGCGAGTCGTCAGTTATGCGCCATGTCGTTGCCTGCCTACTTTCTGCTTTTGCTTCCGTCCCTGTGACACTAAACTTGCAAAATGACGAAGGAGACGAAGGCACGGGTCAAAGGCGAAGAAATTCATCGACTACATCCCGTTAAGGGGTTACTACCACCGGCACATGAGGGCGTAACTCTGGGAAATTATTCCCTTCTGGTTCAGCTCGAGTCTGCTCTTTCTGGCTCTGTTTGGGTGGATGTTCCCAGGCCAAGACGCGAAAGCCTGGTTTCGGTTTATTTATGGATTCGATTCGAGTTTTCCCATTGGATGTACTGTCTTGGGCATGACGGGTAAGAATTTATTGCCTTTATGCAGTCATTTGGCGCTTTATTTACAGATAGGGCCGGCCTTTGTCTTTGCCCTCCAGAGTCGAGTTTATGTACACCGACTCGTTCCCCAGCCGGGAGGAATTCGAGCTGATGTTCGACAGGACGCTGTACAGCGAGGTTCGGGCCAATTACGAGGCGCTGGACGCGTTTCCCGACGTATACGACGAAGTCAGCAAGCATGCGTGAGGAATTCAAGTGTAAAGATTGCATCACTGCTTACCCACTTATGCAATCAATCTCATTTGTTCCCTCTCCACGTCTCCAGTGCATGTGTGATTCCTCGAAATTATAATAATTTGTACCTTAATGAACTGAAAATAAAACCACTTTGACGACTCCCTTGTTAGAAACAGAACTTGATCACCTTGGACCACAAGACAAGTTTGTGGAAGCGTACAATTCACAGAGTCAACCACAAAGTCGCAAGCCATTAGCCAGATGCACGCAGCAAACCTGCCTATGAATTTCAGGGGCTCCATGTGCCGAATGAATGTCGTAACACAATTTGCTCATTTGCTGACTTGCCTTTAGTGTTGTGGAGCGCTCCAAGAGTCAAGCTAGTCGACATTCTTCGCCGCTCCTCCACTGCCATGCCGAAATTAACGTGCTGCCAGTCGTTCACCACATTTCTTCTGAAATATGTGGTCGGTATACCCTCAATCCTGCTCCTTTGCATTTTAGCGCCACTTTACCGTCTGCAGGGAAAATTCAAGACGGAATGGTTCCAGTCACGGAATGTCTGCACGCTCGACGAGCACCGGAAGAAAGTAGCTCGGGTCCAGGACCAAGTCAGGGCATGGAACGCAGGCGGTCGGAAGTCGCGAATGTGCACAGCCCGCGCCATGTGGGAGGGCTTCAGCATGCACAAAATCAGCAAGCGGGATCGGGCGCGAATTGAAGTCGACCACCTGCACTGCGTGGCGGACATCGACGAGGCCGCCCGAGTCGTGCTGATCGAACCCGGGCTGAATATGGGACAGCTGACGACCATTCTCATCGACCGGGGCTGGACAATCCCGAACATTCCAGAGTTTGAATGCCTGACAGTCGGTAAGTCTCGGTCTTCACGAGCCTATATTCTCGATAAATTGTTTAAAATTACCCGCCTAACGCTCTCTTCCCGATTCCCAGGCGGTGTCGTTTGCGGAACGGGAATCGAGTCCACATCCGGCCGATACGGGCTCACGGGCGACACCGCGATCGGGTTCGAAGTGGTGCTCAGCTCCGGTGAAGTCATCAATTGCTCCAAGGACGAGAATTCAGACCTGTTTTATTCTATCCCTTGGTCGCATGGCACGCTCGGCTTCGTCACGGGCGTGCGATTCCCGCTTATACGCGCCAAGAAGTACGTGCAGGTGCAGTACTTCTCGACGGAATCGTTCGACGAGGCGAAGGCCCTGCTGGAGACCCAAGAGCACGAATTTGTCGAAGGAATTGCGTACGGCCGCCGGAAATTCGTGGTGACGCACGGCGACATGGTCGACGCCGTTGATGGCAGCCTGGGGGCGGTGAACCACATCAATCGGTGGTACAAACCCTTCTGGTACAAGCACGTCGAGAGTTTTCTGGGGCGGGCACGACGTTGTAGAGACAAGGCGAAGATTTTCGTCGAGTACATTCCGCTGAGGGATTATTACCACCGGCACACGAGATGCTACTTCTGGGAAGGCGCCTCGCTTCTTCCGTACCTTAACAACCTGCTCTTCCGCTTCCTGTTCGGGTGGGTCCTCCCGGTCGTCGACTCGAAGCTCTTTTTTCGTATCGGTATTTTTGTCATCGGCGAGAAGTGCGCTTATAAAGCCATCGACTTGTTGTTCTCCCTGAATCACGTCTTGCAAGATTTCATTGTTCCGATGAAGCATTTGGAGGCATCCCTCGACTTCCTGGATGACATAGTCGAAGTTTATCCCCTCTGGCTCTGCCCCTGCAAAGTCTTCAAGGAGCCACGCTTGTTTCACTCTGCCGACGGTGCCGGCGACTGGGAGCTCAACATTGATATTGGGATTTACGGAAACGTGGGCAAGACGAAGGAGGCCGAATATCATCCAGAGAGGACGATCCGAGACATTGAGAAGTTCGTGCTTGATCACAAAGGGTAAGAATTCGTACTCGTCAATTTGTGTTTTAAGTATTTTGAAAACTGTAATTAAAGTGATTAGAGCCTTTCTTTTCTTTTTTCCGCGCCGTCCACAGGAGCCAATTTATGTACGCTGACTCGTTCCTCACCCGGGAAGACTTTGACCGCATGTTCGACATGAAGCTTTACGACGCGACCCGGGCCAAATACGAGGCACTGGACGCGTTTCCCTACGTGTACGACAAAGTCAGCAGGACGGCGAGGCGAATTCAGGTCAACGCTTAAACTTAAGAAAGCAGGTACATGGTGATGGCGATGTCGAAAAACATCAACTAGCTTGAATTACTGCTG
>WIXG01000580.1:0-36616 GCA_009869945.1 Mesaphorura yosii
TGAATACTTCAATTCCGATAAAAATACGAATATGAATACTACTCATTCAAGTTTTCCAATATGAATACCGATAAAAATATTACGAAAATTCGGATATTATTCGGATAAAAATACGAATAATGATATAAATATCCATCCCTGGATTAACCTCTCCCTTTCTGTAGTCCCTGACAATTATGCCAGCGCCATAGGTGCTTCCGTGTTCGTTGGGACGTGGTCAATTTAATTTCCGGTGCATGTGAACTTCAACGGTCGTCTTACAGAAAACTGGCGACTGGTGAACAGATTATGAGGCATGGAAAGGAAGAATGGACCCTAATATGAATCATATAATGGACCTGAATAAAATGCGTAATTTAATTACTATTTATTTGTGCGTGGGACAAAATTTAAAATGATTTGCTCATACTGCGCGGCGAGGAGTGTGCCTGGTTTGAACTCCAGATGTGACACCCCTTCAACTGCCTCCACTTTGAAATCTCGGAGCAGGGCACATGCCACCGTTTTCATTGTCTCGTATGTGAATTTAACACCGATGCAGTTCTTCGGACGGTGCCCAAACGGTGCAAACCCGTATGAATTCCAGGTGGCGCGGTTTTCGGGCATGAAACGCGAAGGGTCAAATTCCTCGGGGTTTGGAAATGACTTGGGATCTCGATGCAGGGCGAAGAGCGGGACCATCACGCGCATGTTTTTCCGGATCCTCAGCCCCGGGCGCCTCCCAATCACGCCTGCATACTCGTTCCGCACGCAGGAAGAGCGGAGTGAGGCGCATCGTCTCGTTCAAGCATGCCGTCAAGTACGGCAGTTGACGCGACTCAGGGCCGTCGGCACCTTCCTCGGCGTCCGCATTCACCTCCTCCTGCACCTGCTCCTGAGCACAGGGGTTGAGAGCCAGGTAGTACAAGAGCAAGGTCAGGACGGTGCCTGTCGAGTCGTAAACCCCAAAGTAAAGCTCCAGTGCCTGCGCGGTGGCTGTTAGGTCGTTCAGCCCGAGCCCCAGGGGCTCACGGACGTTTCGCTGAATACCGAGGAGCATATCTGTGTAGTCGCTCTTCCCACTTTTACCTTCGGCGCCGGTCGGTGTCGCTGGGGCCACAGCGCGGTCTGATATGAGCCGCTGCACGTACGCGTGGAACGAGTCGAGCGTCGCCGTGTGGAAAGGCGGCAGAAAGGATTTCAGGAACGGGTACACAAGTGTCCAGTTGTAACTCCTGTCATACCGCACCCCCTCCCGCAAGACTCCCTTCATCAGCCGGACCACGACATTCTCTGGCTCCATGCGATCACACAGGCGAACCCCATGCAGGCATTGAGTAAGAAAGTCCACAAGCAGCGTCGTCACACTAGCGCGAGCGTTGACACGTATGGGACCACCGTCTGCCTTCCGCAGCATGTTCTCCACATGTTCGGACGCTATCTCCGCCTCCTGAGCGGCGTAGGACTTGACACGTCCAACGGAGAAGAGTGGCGTCCACAGACTTCGGAGCATTTTCCACTCGGGGTAGGGTTGGATGTCAAGAACCTCTCCAGTGACGGGGTGGCCCAGGTCGATAGGTTCTCGCTCCCGAAAGTGGTCCTGATCTTTTACGAAGATCAGGCGCACGAGTTCTGGGTCGCAGATGTGGATTTGTGGAGAGCGGCCTTCGTACAACTGCAAAGTGCAATCTCAGCCAATAAGGGAGGTCAAAAGTCAAAGGTCAACGAACCCCGAAGACTGGCCCCAGTTTTCTGAAGCGGTTGATGTCCTGAAGTTGTTGGACTCGAGTGTGGAGGTCGGGCAGACTGCTGAGCAACCAGTGTGGGTGGACGACGGGGATTCCGAGTTGTTCGAGTGTTCCGTAGTGCCATCGGGCGTATGCGATGAGAGTCGCAGCCACCACGGCGGCAATGAGGACGAACGCGAGAAAAACAAGCATCGGTGATCTGTGGTCTTGGATCGGATCAGGAGCCAATTTGGTTTGTATTTGCACCGACAGGAATAATAATTAAGCATGGGAGTAATTCGGTTTATAAAGCATTTGTCAATTAAGTGTCAGATGACAATTACAATTACCAGGTCGAGGATGAAGTAGGCGGATGATGCAATCGATTAATTGGTTGCAAATACCGGTCAATTAGTATTAGTACTCTGATGAGTTTGACATCATCCTCCGGAATTTCTATTTGAGCTCCGAACGTATCATCTTGTGATGCGAAACGAAACCCGTCCACGTCCACGTTTTGCTTCCCCATCACGTCACGAATTTTTCGAAGCAGAGCTCATATCGAAAGGAGAAACGTATACACATACATCAAACACCACCTCATATTTCAATACTTCCGGTTTGTGTGCAGGTGGTTTGTTTAGTTTCACCCTAACGAACCGAAGCGAGCTACAATTCCTACGTCGATATCCTGAGTCGATGAGATCATCGAATGCAATGTGAAGTTGTGTCTGAATTATCCAGTGCCCGTGTGTGTACCATTGCATTGGTACTCTAAAGGCACTCAAAATGGTTACTAATTACCGATTGTCAACCATGACTTCATGCTGATGTTGGCTTCAGGTTCAGCGTTCAGCCACACAGAAGAGAATAGAAAGAATGGATGTTAAAGTTGGGATTGTCGCATGGCAATAAGATAATTATAATTTATTGTTGGTATTTCCCGAATTTTAATCACAGATAAGAAGGCGATGTAGGCTGACATGAACGATGAAGATTCGGTCCATTTTGCATGAGTACTTTTAATTGAGATTAGTTGTAATGAGTGGAATACGGATCCGGGTACCAAGGCGGAGCATCAATCATGGAGTTATAATTGTACTTTTTAGCAGTAATTACAGGTCAATAAATTGAATTTTATGCTGTCAGGTTAGCATAATCGCATCAGAACCTGACACCTGCGTCATCACCCGTGAATAATTAATTGTTCACTTGTTGCTTTCAATTTTCAAATTTTGAATAAATTACGACCTCATTACTCAATGTCAATCAGGTCTGCAAATACCAGAAACCGTTTGAATGTGGTTGAATTGAATTAATTGAATTTTAAAATTGTAATCTGCAGAGTTGAAGGTAGTTTGTGGTTTTCTCACTCCAAACAAATAACAAATGAGCTATATAATAATAATTATGCACATGGACAATTGGCACAGGTGCTTCGGTGCTGGACAGCAAATTTATGACTAAAATTCCTGAAACAGTCCAAAAATTTCCACGCTTGCACTGAGCTTTGAGTTGACGCACTTCCATAAATACAGAATCATGCAAGACAATTTGAATTCAAATTAAATTGAAAAGCTCGCGAAGCGAAATGAGACTAATTTGTGTTCTTCGTCTTCAAGTCGTAGGTTCTATTTCCAATTTCCAAATGCTCCTTCCTGATGAATTCTTAAACTTGTGCATATTTTGCAGGTGTTGCCGTGGTTATGGGTCGAATCCGCAGGTGGACAACCACGATGGTTTGAGGAGTTTGGCACCATGCCAGACTGGGGTGTTTGGTGGCATAACAACGGAACGTGGGCGTACCAGAAATTTACTTACAATCCAAACCCCGACTGGAGCAAACGAGATTGGATCCAACGGGAGAATGTCCATGTCGACGTGGCAAGTGGACTGACGACCTTCACTGCAGTTCCGGCCACCAACATCGCCGCCTGATACTCAGGCCTCATTTCCACGGAACTCATTGACAAGGGGTTTATGGTCTACCCAGAGAATTACGTGGAAGCAAGAATCAAACTCACTTCCGAGATTGGCTCGTGGCCCACTCTGATGACATGGGCTGCAGAGGGAAGTGGCTCCGAAGTGGACACGTTTGAGTATCGATCTGATCGACCCTCTCAGATCAACAATCTGGAGTTGACTAGTCATATTTACCCTCCTGGAGGGACTGACAACCCTTGTGTATGTTAGTTTAATGATTCGAGCCTTGCGGGATTCCCGGAGTTAATTTGCACAGTTGAATGTTAATAATCCGAGATCAGTTTCAGTTCCAAAGTCATCACATGTGCTCATACATCTTGTATCTTGTATTATCAATTTCCAGTTGGCTTGCAGTTGTCGAGGAATCCGACGCTGTAGCAATTTGCAGAGGCACAGGTTAGTTTAGGTGTTAAGCAAAAAAATTCTTCTTACCTCGACATCCTGCCTGATTTCACCGACGAACCCAACGAGTAAATCACAATAAAAAGTACAATTTGTGAATAGAATTCGAAAATCCGTTGTCCGTAAATGTCACTTTGACCCGCATTTCGTCAATCGATCAAGCTTCGTGATTTGTACAGCGTCATTCCGTATGAGTGAGGCTTGGGCATCTTGGTGTAGGTACGTACACAAACTGATGGGGCCAGGGACCGTCCTTCACGGCATTGTAGAACCTGGCAAGCTTTGGATAAGAACTAAGAACTGGCTAAGAACCTAGCAACCTAACCTAACCTAAGGCCAGCTTTTACCACTTGGTGGCCTTGCATGCAGTAGAGCAATTGGCATAATACTTGAGAAAGGCAGTAGGCGCATGTTGCTAATTTCTGTGTGAAACCTTGCGGCTTCCACTGAATTGGAAATTTTATGAGGAGAGAAACGTTCGTACGATATGATTCATGCCGCGAATTTATTTAGCAAGTGGTCAAACGCATTTTAAATCACTACGTAGCGTACTAACAGGGGTGAAGCCCTGAGTGTTGGTCATCCACCTTCTGTGAAGAAGAAGCAGTGCGTTGCCTGAATTGTACAGACTTCCCCAGGCGGTGCTGGACACACAATGTTGTTTCTGGTGCCGGTCCCACTATCTGTCAGCTTAACGAAAACGTCAAATGTGCAGCTTGGAGTGGTGAGGGGACAGGTGAGCTGAATGGAGTCGCAATATCCATTCGTGTCATTGGCAACGGTCCGAGATGGTGTGAGTCGGGGAAGGCGCTGATTAACGGGAGAAGTCACCGTGCAAATGTCGGCAATCATTGTGCAGTTGCTCCTCCCATTATTAAAGTCGGAGGACAACATCTCTTCTCTTTCGTGCACAATTCGTAGCTGGGTCGCCGCTTCGCAGCAACTTTCACTAGTGCATGTCGTGGTGTGGGTGTTGTTGCAGACAGGACGTGGCCCAGTCCCTGTTTCGTTGCACACCGTCCCCACCATGGAGTAGTTGGTTGAGTGGTTGTAGGACTCCTTTGGAGGATCCACATGACCGTAGACAGTTGTGCTGCCATTATCTGCAAAAACAATTCAGTCTACAAACTCTGAAGTTGAAGGTTCATGTACTTGGCTTGGTTTACTTTGGGTGCAGCGCACGTAGCCGCGAATTGACGAGCCCGCGTTCCCGCCTCCGTCCCGATCATAGTGCGTGAGAGTCAACTCCTTCCCTCTCGCTCTAAAGATTCGGGGTGGGGAATGAATGCCACAAATTCTCTCTGTCCGATCCCCATCGCTAATCTCGTGATATTGCGAATAGCAGTTGCGCACTGAGCCACGGCTAAAGTGACTGGTGTGGAAATACAGCGTGCAGTCGTCATACGTTTCGAATTTCCAATTGCAATGCCTTGGCCTGTTGTGACCACGGAAATGGTTGGCGTAGCCGTCGTGTCCAGGCGGAAATGCCGGAAATGCGTACGTTTCCCCCACCCTCACCTGTTGCTCCACGCCACAACTTCCGATTTTGGCATTCCAGCGCAGGGCCTGGTTGGCATGATGCAGCACCTCGTCCTGGAAGCACAATGATTGCATCTCTAAATGGGGGGGGAAATAAGGCGGTGCGCAGTTACAAAGATGAAACCGGAAACTTACATCGGGGTAATTGACGTCGTATCCGTCGCCGTCCGTAGCCGCCAGTTTCACTTGAAAAAGCAGCCACACAGCACCGAATACAAGTAGGGCCAAATTGTGGGCCATTTCTGCTTGGGATTCTAACAAGAAACTGTCAAGAATGGGACTGAGCTGAGAGTTTGCTTCGTTCGATGCAAGAAGAGTGCGAAGTTATTCAGGTCAAGGTCGAATGGGGAGTAGCGTAGAGTAGAATGAAATGCTAACAGACTGGAATTCTTCACAGTGACACATTTCAATGAATCAACGTTGTTGCAGCAAAATGCAGAAATTCGCAAACACTGAATTAAAGGCTGTGCCAACTAAGCTCATCCATACGTGGAGTGCAGAGAACGTAAGCGATGGCAGCTGCCGAGTGTAACAACGCGACAAGGACATGCAGAGCCAATTCGAAAGACACTTCAGATTTAGTGTATGATTGCCTGAACCGTATCAACTTAAATACGAAGCACATGGTGCTGGTCAATCCTGCAGCGTACCCACCAATGTTATTTAGGCTTAGAGCCTTGGCACGAACCCATTTCTGCTGCTCAGAGTCCTAGTCGATAGGTAGGGTCCAGAACCTACCCACGATCACCAGGGCTATGTAGAACGGGTCCACTTCAGACTTCGTCAACATGTCTCCCTATTGTGCCGAAGGCTCCACTCTTGTAAGAGTTTCAAGATTGATTCATATGGAGAATGTGGATCAAATTAAATGAGACGATTTGGGACGAAAGACTGGTGGCCCAATTTCTAATTTCTGGAAATTCATTAGCTTCTAATTTAAAATTCTATTAAATGCTGAACGAAATGTCGAAATACTAAATTGATACGACTCATGGAGTAGATTTAGTACAGTATCAGAATGCAAGGTGATATCCTATTGTAACCGTAGTTGTGTACGCAAACTGTCCGTCGCTTTTGGTCAACACGGCCACATCAATTTTTAAAATCCATGCGTCAAACTTCGAGTGTAATTGAGAGGAGAGACAAGAAGCCATTGGAGTTGTCTATTGGATTTACTTATTAGAATTGATTACGAAATTGCTCAGAATTGAGGGGTATGCATGCATTCAATTGATGTTGAAACTGGAAACTGAATGGAAACTCATCTTCAGTATTTAATAGAAACTCATAATCAACTTTAGTAGTTAATTAAGAGAAAGGCGAGGGCATTCATTTCGAAATTGATGAGATGAAGGACTAGTAGTTGATCCACGTAGTAAAGTGACCCGACATTGTTTTTCAGTGGAGGGCACGACCTGAATGCTATCATCGCATACCGTCGCTCTTGCTCTTCCAACTCGCCGGCACTGTTCGCCCAACACTTTAGCAGTCGCACTGACCGCGTGTAAGCATCAGCCAGAAGGTGTATCATTGCAAAGACGACGAGAGGAACGGTGGTGAAGCAGAAAGGCAAGATGAGCAGGACCGAAGAGTCCTGTAGGATTTCCATTGGATGTTCCAGCGAGTTGGGAGGTTGAACCTCCACACTTCGCAGACGCTCAACATAGAAAGATTGGTGGACAGAATGCAGCGACTGACGGAAGTAACCCTCCAGAATTTCGACGTTTGTGAGAGACTCCTAGGGCGGTGACTGTGCTCAAATGTGATGGACGAGCCCGCAATTTCTGGGGCTCACCCACTTCAAGAATGTTACCGGCGATGAACAAAGGCATCGTACAACGGAGAGCGCCTTTTATCTCTCCAAATCCCCGACAGATGGCGCCGCGAACAGCGCCGGCGAGTGGACCATTCGCCATTTCGATTGGGCATTCATGGCCGCAAAGGTTGAGGACTACTTCCAAGATCTGGCTTGCATCACTTTTGGACCAGTTGGTGGGACGTCTGGGAGAAAAAGTTGCAAATTCCCAGGTGGCTTTGCCTGTTTCTACAGCAGAAAATGAAGGTCATGCCATGACAGCGCATTGTTCCCGTCAAAGGTGAAGATGTAAAATGGTAATGAGAGCGATCTTCACTGGCCATGTGGTGTTTGGTTTTGCGAGAAGTTGTGCCAACTGCTATCTCTGCCCTTTCGTGATATAAAAATGGAAACGGCACAACTGAGAAGTAAAAAGTGATCGTAACTTCTTTCGTTAACACATGGCGTAACCCGAGTGGCCCAATGCACAGAAGGATTCAGATGGGAAATATGGAACAAACTTTAGTATTTCATCTGATGTTTTCCGATTCTGATTAGCTCTGATACCCATGTGGTTAGACGTTTTTTTACTGTTCCCAAACAAACGGCATGCAAATAATCTAAAGGAAATTACGAAACTAACCTTAACTCTGTATGTTTATGTTTACCGAAGGCGCACGTGGTTGTCAGCGCGTGAAAGGAACCTTGGCCCCAACAAATGAGTACAGCAGAAATAATCCGATTCAATGCAATTAAACTTAAAAATTAAGTGTTGATAAATTCATACTAGGTCCCAATTTTATTAACAAGCAATTTTAGACTCTTTCGACAACAATCATCGTGTCATTCATATCGACTGTGACTCCATGCCACTTCCCGAGGCTTCGCTCCGCAATTGGGCGTATTGTACTCAGAATTTGCTTGGCTTCCCTCCAGTCGCCCATCCATCGGTACGCCTCTGCCCATCCCCACTTCATCCCCAACGTGGTCGCATGGGCTGGGCCGTTGATGCGCTCAAAGTGAACTGCGGCTTCCGTGGCGATTGCCAAGACTCGCTGTGGGTGGACCCCATTTCGAAGAGAAACGTAAAATACGTCTCGTAGATATTCGTCCTTCAACAGGACCACGTGCTTGACCTGGAACTGAAACACGTGCAGCGCATGTGTGACACATTCGAGGGACAACGGGTCCGATTCCCTCCGACTCAGCTGCGTCTCCAGTCCATTGACGATAAACTCAAGGACTCGGACCTCGTCGACTGCTTTCAGGGCTCCACGAAGCGCTGGTTGCAATTCAGAAGGAATTCCGACGACCGAGTCTCGTTTGCAGACTGCAAATTTGATGAGGCTCGAATCGAGCGAATGCTCGTTGCGAAAGGTGTGGGCACGTCTGGGCTGTGGAACAGGGCAGAAGGATGTGAGTGGGTACGTGTGCAGCTGAAGAGGAACACCACGATGGAGCCTTGGACGTGGCAGGCAGCGTGGGCTGATCGCTTGCGAGAGGGTTCGAATAATGTCATGGAAGGACGACTGACGAGTTCGCTCGAGTTTCAAGATCCTGGAGCGAACATCGCGGTGCCATACATTGGTTGCATTCTCACTCCAAGTTAATGTTAATAGTCGTTAAGTTCCATGATTTCCTATAGTTGAGCAATCAAGATCATGAATGTGATCTTTATTTGACAATTCGAATTAAAGACATTAAAACAGAAGCGAGCCTCAAGCTCATAAAATCTTATCTTGCCTATTTAAATGTCAAGAGTGCATTAATAAGATTTTGAAACACACACGACTCCA
Organism: Mesaphorura yosii; assembly: GCA_009869945.1. Lineage (NCBI taxonomy): Eukaryota > Metazoa > Arthropoda > Collembola > Poduromorpha > Tullbergiidae > Mesaphorura > Mesaphorura yosii. The sequence continues at coordinate 9,222 of WIXG01000580.1, forward strand.
AATAATAGCTGATACTGGTCATTCTGTCGTACGTTACGATCCCAATGACTGAAACTTTGAGTGGGCTGCAGGTGTCAAGTCGTTTCAACTCCTGAATGGTCAATCCGAACTCTATTGGGCTGTGATCATGGTTTGAGTTGCAACAGTGGCCGACAAGGGGTGGAGGTGAGGCGGTCTCAACTTCATTTTCACCCAGCTCGGCTGCTGCTTCTTGAATGGTCGATTTGATCGGTTTAAGTTTTCTGATCCGCGCCCTACGCACGGCCTTTTGTCTTTTGACGCTTTCGTATACACCCAAATATGTTTGCCAAAAGCGAGTATCGTTGACGCGAGAAGTGTGGCCTGCAGGGCATAATTTGGTTGTATCATCGTTTGCATGCTGGCTCTCTTATCAGTTCTTAGTAAGGTGTCTGCAGACCACTTTGTTTCCACATTTCAGGGGAACCGGGGATAAATGAATTTCTAATTTGAGATCTTCACGGTAGACTTTAAAAAATAATTATCCGCGCGATATGATACAAGTCGCGCTTTTGTTAGTTGCTTCATTGTCCGCTTAGAGGCTCTCATAACTGAGCTTAGTATGGTCTCTACACCAACCACGCTTCCACAGAAGAGGAGATCCAAGAAGTAGGAAGACTTCTAATTTGGTTCTTCACGGTCCATAATTAAACAGTCCGAGCGTCGGTCCAAGCATTGCAGAATGCTTAAACTTGAACAAAATATGGAAGTGATTACGGCCGGGTATTGGACAACCCCTCAAGACGTGATGCCCGTGTTTTTACACCTTTACAGTAATTTTATCCAAAGGAACTACCCCGATTATCATCAACTCAACGGAGTTGATAGATGTTCTTAAATATTCGGACGCTTTCAAGGCGGTGAAGCAAACGGGGTTCCAGGTCGCGGACATACTGACTACAGTATTTGGATCCTGTCCTCTCGGGCTCCTGATAGCTCCGAGGCTATCAGCTACTGGCTTTTCACTTGGATGCCATGTCTTGATCGCCATGGCCAAGAAGCTTGGCAGGAAACTACGTACACTAACTCCTAAGCGCCTCGAGGAATTACAACTAATCCCCCTGCGATTAAGTTCCATGACTAATTCCTCGCGGTGATTCAAAGGGAGTTTAACAAAAAAATGAAAAATGATGTCACCCATGAATGCATGTCACACGGCCTGCATTTGTTCCCTTTTCAAATGAATCACACGCACTCCGAAGCGATGACTGCAAACTGTTACTACTTCGTGGACCTTGCTTTGCTTGGGTGAATACGGAAACTACGAAGAGGTGCTTTCAATTTCTCAGCAAATGGCGTCATTTTACGAATCAGTGCACGGCGAGAGGCATGGGTGCACCATCAGATTGAAGTCGAAAAAGGCAGAAGTTTACTTTTTTACTTGACAAGTTCGCCGACTCGGTGCACATACTCAATGCAGTTCTTCCCGATTCAAAATCTGTGCTTGGAACCGAGCACGAGGTGACGATGAACATTCAGTCAAGACTGGCCGACTGTTTGAACAGAACTAGGGACAGTCGAAAGGCCGTGGAGACGTACGACGAAATTATTCCGATCGCCGAGCGGGTATTCGGAGCGAACAGTCTCAATGTTCTGGATTATAAGTTCAACAAGACGGTGGTACTGAGAGGACTGGGAAAGTTGGACGAATCGCTCGAATTGCTGCACCACGTCCATGAAAAGGAAGTCAGCATTCACCGAAAGACCGATCTCAGGACGTTGAGGACGAAATCCCTAATCGCAGTTGTTCACTTCGAAAAGAAGGAGTTTATGAAGGCTCCTGAAATCTGGGAAGAAGTTGAAGCCGGATACCTACAGCTGCTTGGAAACGCACACCCGCAGACAATCAACCTGCGATGTCATTGCAGCCTGCAAGGCGAAACTCTCTCAGTGAGCGAATCGAGCCAACTTCATCTAATTTTTAACCCATTTTAATGAAATTATCGCTTGCACGAGATCAAAAAATAAACGTCCTTCATTTTCGCAAGTCTGCCTGGCAATCTGTATTTTTATTGTCTGTCATTCTGAAGGAGTTCGTGCAGTTGGTTGACGGCCGCGCTGTCACCAAGCCGACTGCTTCCATCCGCCTTCGCCGTGTTCCTGCCTGCAGACGAGTCCTGGCACATGTACCTCAGGGTTAAACTTATTGGACTCCGTTTCAGTTCTATAGTTGAAGGGTCCAGAATGCTGTGCTGAAGTTCCTGTGTCGTTAGTCAAAACGTCAGGAAACAGATCTTGGCTTGACAAGTCTTCTTCAGCCTGACTCTGCAAGTCAAACTCCTCAATTTCGTCGTCGGACCAAGACGTCTTTTTCAAAATCGTAGCCCATCGCTTCACCTCACTGATACTTAACTGATCAGCCGAAGATAGAATGCAAAATGAGGTAAAATCTAAGAAGACTAATTTCTTAGAACAAAAGGAAATAAAATGCAATACTACATGACAGTGACGTAGTTTCAGTATGCATGGCTGTGCATTATCCTTCCATCACAGTCATGCATTCCATCCGTTGTAGCAATGCTGTTGAGTACATGGCAGTCATGAATTCCGTCCAAAGTATTGATTTGGAAACCACATAACAGTCATGTAGTTCGACTGATGAGATATCCTTAGAAGCTACGAGACTGTCACGTGGTTCGTCGGCTTAAGGTTAAACATCTTGAAAAATTTCGGCAATTGGTTCACTGTGCTGTGACGGCCAGTTTTCCCTGGTAGTGGAAATCAGTTCTTCATTATTTCGTCGCATCCAGGCATATATTCTTGGAGGTTGTGGTGGCGGTAACCACAATGCGGTGCGAATCTTTCAGCCAACGTTTCAAGGGCGAGGTGCAGAGCGTCAGAGCTGCATTTCTTCTGAATTTTGTGATGCACATTTCGCCATTCGTGGCCCATCGTTTGTCCAAAGGTTAAGTCAATCGATACACGTGTTTCCAGTCGCCAACTTCAGCCAACCCACTACTTAGCGCCACATTCCAAGTTGGCCAAGGAAGACTTGGTCCATATCCATTCCACTTTTAATTGGAGGAATGGTAGAGCATTCTGAAACATTGGTGAGACTAGAGCCTACATTTTAAAATTGTGATCAGAATCTGGTTTATTCGATCCACTAAATTCAGAGTTAAGACCTGGACATTCATCTATCATTAATTGTGCCCTTGAGTGTTTAGCCCTTGAAACACCGTTTGAATTAATAATTAATGTAAAATTAGCATATCAAGATAACCGGGAAGTTTCAAAGTATGCTGTAGAACTTGCTAGCCAGGGTATATGGATAAGTTCCACCAGTAGCAAGGTAATATGTCCCACGTACACTGTAAACAAAAATAGAATGATTGGAAAGATAAATGTGCATGCATCTGTTGGACTGTGGTACATACCTGTTTGGTGTGAATTCGCCCATAGCAACCTTTTCTGTATTTTCGCAGAAACCCAACTTGTATTTCATCCAACTGGAACATTTATGACCCACAAAAGCTGTTGGATTCTTGATTGATTCTTGCATCAGTTGGTGTGCTCGACCGTGACTACAAGCAATTTCTACAATACAAAAATATAGTATGCCACCGTGATTACTTCCGGTGGTTGATGGTTATGGCTCAAGACAGGTGGTGTCTGTGGTTGGCGTTACCACCCAAGCAGCCTGGCTGCAGGTATCCTCCATTCGGGTAAAAATCCGCGTGAGCCAGTTCCTCAATTTGCCCAAAGTTGAGTTCTGCCAAGTTGATCGCTTTGTGTATAATCCCGCAGTAATCTCCACCATCAGTATGAATAGCCATAACGAATTCGGCGTCTTCCGGGCTCAGATGTTTCTCCTGGCCAACGCAAAAACCTGGGCCAGCTGGATCCAGTCCTGAAGATATTGCATACAAAAGCAAATTCAAACATTGCCCCCAGTAATCGGTATTTCTCGTTCAAATTTGTTTGTAGGAAAACCTGTTATTCGGCTGATTTTACCCAACCCCATGTCCTGAATTGCTCTTCCGACAAACCCGGAGGTGTGCGCTCCGAGTGAGTGCCCAACCATGTCTACGTTGTCCTAAGAAATAAACTCAATACACAACAGCCTGGCAGCGCACACACTGGTCACGCGCGAGCGTAGTGCTAATCCTAATTTACTTACAACAGTTGTGAGCCCCTCAGATACAAGGGATTGAATCAACTGGGCGGTCATGTTCCCTACGTACTCAGTGTTGCGTGCAGCCCGAAGATAGAAATAATCTTCAGCAATGGGACTCCAATCCACAAGAATAACGTTCGGTATCTGTACCCCTTCGCCCTCGATACGTTGTTGGTTCAAATAAGCTGCAAGTACACGGCAACATTTTATATACAAGACAAATAGAAGGCCCAAGTTGAACCCATCCGTATTCGTCCATACCGCGCATCATGTCTTTAGGAAACGGATTCTCCGATGAGCTTTGAAATCCGTGACATAGAACCTTCAGTGGGGCACTCACATCGAAATTCGGGGCCTTTTCGCGAATTGCTTGCAAATTCGAGCCTACCAAGTTCAAGATGACGTGGTCGTCTGGGTTCTCCCTGTGGATTTGTAAAAAGTTGTAAAATTCGTTCTGGAAAGTTGTAGCCATTACTTTCCTCAGAAACGCGTGTTCATACCTTGTAAACATGTAGTACTTCGGGTTGGGGAGAATTCGGGTTTCCTTTGGCAGCATATCGGTCAGTGACACTTTTATAAATGTACCGTCTCCAGCTGGAGACGGGAATGGAATAACTAGATCAACTTGATCAACAAATTTATCAACTGTGTCAACAAGTGTGTCAACAGTGTCAACCAAGCCTTCCAAGCTGAAACCAAACAAAGCCTGAACTTGCATCGCCATAGCAACAGCCAGGGAGTAGTACAGTGCAGTGGTCGTCATGGCAATGGCTGAACTTGGTTCTGTTTATGGATTTCCAATTGTGACTCTCATTTTACCGGGTAGCAGCAGCATAATTATATATCGTGCGACTTTAGGTCGCAAATTAATCAGTCTTTCAATTAACCACCATGATCTGGAATCCCAACTTGCGAAAACCACGAGAATGATAAGACACGGTTCAAGACAGGAAGAAATGGCAAATGTCGGCCATATAAGATAGCGATGACATGTATGTCTTTAATAAGTCTTAATAAATTTTAATGAATCCAATTACGACTTTCATTTTGTGTTAGTATTGAAAGTTTTGTTGGAATTGATGTAAGACAGAAAGGTCGGATTGAAAACTATGGCTACCAGTCCGCTCCTGGTGCCCGACACCCCGATTACTTTGGCCGTGTTTCCGACCATGCTGTTTGGATTCCTTGACTTCGGCTCTGTCCGCCCCTGATAGACGCCGCTTCTACTTCCCCGGACAATAACTTGTATTCTGTTTTATGCGTCCTCAAATTGTACCTTCATTCGTACTTTATCTATAATTTTAGTCTTTTTCTTAATTATTTTTATCTGTAATGTATATTCATCTTGCGTGTACTTGGGAGTTTTTTCCATTCAGCCGTTCCCTATAAAAGGGCCTAATTTTCTTGTATTAAAGGCATTCAGTTACTGACCGTCGCCCTGCGTTGTGTGTTGTCCGAGTCATTTGTCGTGGTCGTGGTCGGAGTTGTCATTTTGCAGTCGCACTTGTACCATTCTATGTTCAGCCTTTCGCGTGTCTCAATTGGGATGCCCCGCGAACCAGCGTCGTCATTGTACAACATTTCGAATCATACACTACTGTGTTCACCCTGTACAATCGGCTCAAGCATTTACAGGCTCACTGCTACACAAGACGCACACTGTTTCAAAATCCCACCCAACTGTGCGGGTTAATTTTTTCTGCTATTCCCATCTATTTTTCGGGGCTGAGTCAGAATCCGAAGTCAGAATTCCGAAATAATGCACGGTTTGGCCGGAAGTTGACCTTCGACCCTGTGACCTTTGACCTCGATTATCTCGAGATCCAGTGGTCACAGCTACCTGCAGGCTTCATATTTGGAAAGCCCAGGGCCAGAGCTTTCCAACGATACCCTATTTGCATGAGGTCATAATGGAACAGAAGTTTCCAAATTACCCCCGGCGCCATTTTGTCACCCGATTTCCGGGAAATGGGGGATGATGGGGGGTCGACTTCTCATGCCAAGCTCTTGTACACATACCAGTGTACAGTGTGGCGTGTTCTTCTGGCGTTAATGCGTTGGCATGAAAAAGATAATTAATGTCAAACTTCAGCATTTGCGTCACTCCGAAAAAGTTCCAAGTCACAGGTATGGGGGTATACTGAAGTCAGTTCGCAAGCGGACATTGAGCACGACCCAGACAGCAAAACAAAATGCGGAAAGCACGAAATTTATCGGGAAGCTGTATAAAAAATTGGGGGTGGGTCCAAAATTGACCAGGAGCGTCTAAAATTTTCTGAGACCGAGAATTCGTACAGACGTGTAAAATTTTACGACGACGGTGTAGAATTTTCATAAAGGTCGATAATTCGTGTCGGAGTTTCTAAATTCATCACGAGGGTCTAAAAATTTTCAATCAAGTCCGAATTTCCTGAAGTCGGTCCTGAACTGCCGGATGCAGAATTTTTCTTGCAGGTATAGGATTTACCCAGCATCAGAAACTTACTTGAAGGTTCTGAAATTCCTCGGTTGTTGAAATTTAACGGGAGTATTACTAACACCGCCAGGTAGAACCTTTATTATTGTGGTTTGTCAAGCACTTGTTAAGCATGCATACACACAACCAGTCCAGCAAGCTCAGTCACAGTCTTCATGGAAAGCCATTGTGCTGCTAACGAAATAAATTCGTACCTACCTATATCAATTTCCTTAGATTTCGAAGTCGTAAGGCTGCCTTTCAAGTTGCATCCCAATATCGCCCTGTTCGTCCTCCGCTTCCACGGGGTCTTCTTCCTCCTTCTCCCCGTCGCGAAAGAGCTCCCTTGCAGCTGATGAACCTAGAACTTCTGGTTCCTCAAGGAGGCTTATGACCTTCTGTGGCAAAGGTTTTCGTTTTCGAAAGTGTTGGCGGAGGCTCAGAGACATACTTGAAATATAAGGATCGGAAGTGTCCATTGCTCTGTTGAAAACATCCTTCAGATTCTCCATCCTGCTGGTTTTTCTTGCGTGGGAAAGGCGATCTCGTCTGTACAACTTGTTTCTTGATTCTGCAGCATCCTCTGCTAACATACCGAGCGGCAGTGCTGCAGCCTTTATGATGTCTTCGCCGTGTATAAGTATCTTGTGAGCTGTGACTGGCATGTAGTACCAAGCGTAAAGCCTCACGTACATTTCCGCCAGTTCTCTGCAGAAATTTCCGAACTTCCTGGCGTCAATTGGCAGCTGCGAGGAGCAGCTTTACAGCTGCAGGACTTGAGGATGCAAGTGCGAGCACATGAACCTGGTGTCGAATCAGGAGGAGTGACAACGGAAACACGGCACAGGACACACCGAACATCAGCGCCACCAACGGCGTTAAGTACACTTCGATCCCGTCAGGCACTTCGGGGTTCATTTGCAGACTCTCACTCATCTGAGCCAGGAACCGAGCGAAAGTGCTTCCTCCGTGGTACAGCCGGCGAGAATAGAAGAAGATTCCAAGCAGGAACATGGCCGCAAATCCCTCCGCTGAAAGAATGAAGTAAAACTGAGCCCGTTCGGCTACGGTCAACAAATTGGCATGGCTCAGATCGTAGACTAGCCCACTGAACACCAGTACTAGTATTTTGTTTGAGACACGAACTCTGACGGCCAGTTTGCAAATCAGCTCATGTTTCCGGTTCCCATACTCCAAACGTGGTCTGATTCTGCTGCTTCGACCCTCCTGCAAGGACACAATTCGAAATGGCAGCACGTATGCTCTGAAACTGATCTCATTTACGAATTTCAGAAGCTGAAGAGTTTTCCGGGAACACATTCTCAACTCCACAACGTAGGAACACCGAGCCAGCGCACGTTCTAACAACCAGCACTCAGCTTGCGTGACTAAAAATGGGCAACGATATTTAATAATTCAAGACATACAATGTCGATTAAGCTCGTCAAGAAAAGTAACTGGCCTTTTCATGCTTTTCCAATCCAAAGTTACTTACTGGGAAGACCGCACAAAATTCGCAATCACGCAAATTTTCGGCTGTGTGCACCCAAAATGTAATTGGACAATTAAATATTGCATGAACCACGAAAAGTTTGAGTTTTATTGATTAGCGAATGGAAATATCAGCACAGTTTCTGTAGAATTGTCCATTGTCGGCACTCCATTCCCACTGATTACTGATTATGATGATGCAATGTCGAGTGTTGATTATATTGAATAGAATTATAGAGCAAGAAAATTGGGATTAAAACAAGTTACGCATTGTTCATGAACACGCCTCGTGCCGATTCTTGCAGCTGATTTCTGAGCAGTCGAGTGGACATTGCAAATTTTTTTCTAATTTCTGCCCACTGTCGCATTGTCGACTTTTTCCACTCTCCACAAATGACTGCACAAATAGAATGGGATTATGTAGTCATTAGTAGATGGGCCTCCGTCCGCCCGTCCGTCGGTCTGTGTAGTTCGGCACGTGGACAAAATGTTGATAAAGGCTCGCTTCCTTCCAATTGAATACAAATTGCGATTAAATTGAATATATTTTAGCTTTCAAACTGAAGTCGACCATAATTGCCTTCATTTTAAGAGAAGCATGTTGACTAATGCGAATATGAGGAATTGGATGAAAGTGAGATTCGCTTCTTTTTCCATGTAGTAAATGCCACCCACGTACAATCTCAAGGGCAAGAGAGACTTCACTGTCGAAGTCAGCACTTTTCTCGTGCTCGGGTCACCCTGGGATTCTCTGCACCTTCGATCCATACTAACAAGAAACTTACTGGAAACCAACCAGAGTCCCGACATTGCATTTGCTCCAATAATGATAATTGACAAAACATAAAAACCAATGAATAGAGCCGCCCATGACAATCCTGGAGTGTCTGAGCCGGTGGATGCACGAATTGCAATGTAGACGAATGCCAGTCCCGTGATTCCAATCATGTACTTTGTGGCCGGAACAAACACACGGCAGTAAGCTCCGTTGAACGAGTTTGCGATCAAGGAGAGGGTTCTGTATTCCTGAAGAATTCGATTCAAATATTGCTGCTCGTCTTGCATTTCCGTACGTCTTTCGTCCAGACTTTTCCTGCTGCATTTTACAATTTGTGGGGACTTATCACACATTCCTGAACTAAGTTTAGCTTACTTTGGTAGATAGTCGTAGACCATGCTGAAGAAGATGATGAGGTACATTTGCATCAGCCCATGAAGGGCCCACATGGCCATACAGATATAGAGAGGATGCAAGAAAGCCTTCATGACCCAAAAAGGAGTCCATACCGATCCGCTTTTCGCAAAGGAAATGTACTCGGAGGTGATCAGGAAGATGGCCATCATTGCGGCTGCCAATTTGAAGAAATTTGTGAAGAACTTGATGATTGATTCACGACGTGTGTGTGAAGTCTGTTTGCCTGAACACAAAGGCAGATAATTGCCAAATATATTTGCAACAATGTGTAGATTCTTACCCGGTTTCCTATTGTAGAAGATGAGTTGATTCAGAAGATTTGCCAATTCATTTCGTGACACGAAAAGGGACAAATTAATGCAGAATGTGGAGATTTCAGCCAAAAAGTTGCTCATGTACATGATTCGAAGCAGAGTCTCCACTCGGCCACCTGATCCGGTGGAGGTTTGGCGGAAACGGATGACGGCATAGAAAACCACGTAGCTGTGCCAGATTAAATAGCAAGCGTTGAGGACCAGCTTCCATTTCTTGGTCGTGACGGACAGCAATCGAGTGTCAGGATTCCATTCAATGGCAAGAAGTTGTACGCGACTCACCCAAGTCGCGTAATATTCAGCCCATTCAAGTTCTCGTTTTGTTACCATTTTCAGATGGAGTGAAATGTGTGCTCGTGGACGCGCAAGGTATTTATAAAGATTTAGCGCTAGAGGAGAATAGTTCAACAATTATCCCAAATAGCACATTCGGAACTTGTATTTGGAATAAATTATCGATTAACAGTGGCAAGTGGAGAAATTCTCGTATTCTGTCACTGATGAAGACTGATTAAAATAATTATACGACTTGTTTTCGCACTAAATCCAATTTCACAAAATCTTGGCGTCGAATCTGATGGACGTCAGTCCATTATGTAAATCATTTTCGAATATATTGGGAATTATATGTGTTTAAAACTCCAGATGCGAAGCAACGAGTTGCGTGGTGCGAAAAGTAATTATCTTAATCAGGTTTAATCAGTCAAAGAACACAAAAATTGTCTCCACTTGCCACTACTAATCAATAATTATTGATGCAGAGTCAAGCTCGCTAGGTGATATTTCATTAATTGCTGAATTTCGACCTGAGCTGAGGCTTTATTAGTCAGCCATGACCGGAACACTCAGGATTCCTTTCATTTCAAAATGGTCACAAAAAGAGAGATAGAATGTGCAGACTTGCCCTTGCGATTGTACTTGGGTGGCATTTACTACATGGAAAAAGAAGCGAATCTCACTTTCATCCAATTTCTCATATTCGCACTTGTAAATTTGCTTCTTTTGAAGTGATCTAATTTAATTTAGCTTAAATGCCTGAAATAAAAGAAATCAATTCACTGAAATTATCGAAAAAGCAACCGAATTGATTTTGAATATGGATCAACTATAATTATATCGCACCTCAAAGTTAATTAAGGCCTGGAATATCACACCAGAATTGAGAAGTGCGAAAACAAGTCTCGTAATCATCTTAAACTGTTTTAAGCAGTGGCAGAATACGAAAATTGTCTCCACTTGCCAGTGTTAATCGATAATTTATGCCAACAAGTTTTGAAGGGTTTGAGAGGTCGTCCAGATTTTACCCGTTTTGCAGAAAGAAGTGCCTTTACCTTTAGGCGGTTTTCGCCACCTCTTGCCGAGTAAGAGTACACGTTGGACGTTAGACTGACATATCGGAGCCAGCTCTACGCTTTCCGCGTTAATTGTGGAGATTATCCAGTCTGATTGAAAGGAAAATGCTTGGATGACTACGAGTCAACTTATGGGTGACGTGGGACGAGTTGCAAATTCAAATTAAATTGTAATTGAATACATTGGAGATCGTTCATTGACTGAGTGAGAACCGTGAGCGTGTAAGGCTCATCGTCTTAGAACCCCTTGTCATCTAGGACGGCCTTCGCATGCCTGTTGAACTGTTTCAAATATTTCGGAATGCCCGATATGTCACCCAAGTACTCATCTTTTACGTGCGCCAACGCTTATTGAAGTGCCACGGGCAGCCGCCGCAGGCAAAAATCTGGATGAAATTGTACGGCAACGTATTGAAAATGCGAAGTGCAAATATTGCTAAGATAAGCATAATAAGAAATACCCGTACGAGTTCTGCATTCTTGTAGTGATTAAGTCAGGTGCCCTATCAGGATGTATGGTTACTGGATTTCGATGTTTATTCTAGCCATGAGTTAACTTTTCTCAATCTAAATTATTGTGACACCTCCTCCCAGTTGCAAGATTTTATTTGGAACAAAATTTGATATTTTGATTCTTCCATTTTGGCTCCAAAATGATTCTCATAGACATTTGTGAGCAATTAATCTCTCGACTATTCTGAAAGTACACTTCAGACCAGCGCAGCAACTCTTTCTTAACACTACGCAGTCCCCAAAATGCATGTAGCATTTTCCCGGGTACTTTGCAGCAACAATTGGTTTGGAATCCGAAGGGTCCACCGATACGGTATTTACAACTTGTTACTTGTGCAAGCAATTAGAGTGAAAGTTAACAAAGGTGTAGCTTTTCAATCGTAACCTGAAGTCCTTGCCATTGTGTGCAATGTAACGCCCGTAATTTTCTTGATTGCGTACTGAACTTAACCATTTTCACTTCAGTCCATCGCTTCTAGTCTGCTGAACTCTGGTTCAGTCCAATATAATTATCATTCTGATTCTCGGCAGCAAACATGCAGCCGCCATGGACCCGAGTCGCTCGTTTTGACATCCTCTTGAATCTTGCGGCATTGTCTTTTTCACAGGTATCTATGCCACGTAGTCACAATGCTGACCCGATCGTGTATATTCAGTCCCTGAACAGGTTCATAAGCGAATTCCATGCACATTGGGTGCATCTCCGAATGAATAGCTCCGATTTACAGATTGACGCATTTCATCATCCTGTGTCAATCTCAGGTGCAAGTGCAGAGTACCAAGTGCCCAGTCGACATCTGCAGCGGAAGCTGTCCCCGCGTTTAATCGTTCACATTCAGTGTCAGTGGAGAAAAGTTGGTGAAGAAAGGCAGGAATTATTCCGCCTACTGGCAATAGACAGATCCTGCGGAGCCAGGTTTCGCCCTAACGCACCCTGGTGGGAAGCCCCGTGCCTTGACTCGCACACTACCTTTACCCTGTGGACAAGCAGCTCGGTGTCAAAATTGAGCATTGCCCCAACTCCACCCTTCCTCTTGTTTCATGGTCACCTGGAGTACATTCTGTTCAAAACCATGATGATCGAATTTAATGAACACGAGAATTCGGCGTATTTTGACGTTGAGTTTGTGTACGGCGGACTTCAAAATGTATTCATTGAATTATCCAACCCCGCAGTAGAACAAAATGCTTCTAGCTTTGTGCGGAGCAAAATTGAGGAAGCCAATTTGAGTTTACATCGTGCGGACGGCGATGGAGCTGTCATCAGACTTGGGACTCGTTTCGATCCGACTCGACGCGGCTGCTACGAAACGTCCGACGTCTACAATAATGCAGAATTGTTCCTCCAAAGCCTAGAGAATTTCACTGGAAGCCCAGTCAAGCCATCAAATGTAACTCGGAGCCCCTTTGAACCAGAACCCGTTCCCTGAACCTGATAATTCGGTACTTGGCGATCTCAGATCTGCGGATTGAATTGTTGGATATTCGGTGTAACCTTGATGACGATGAGTTAAGCAGCTGGTTGAAAAACCATTTCTTTTGGCTGTTCGATACAACACAGGACCTCAACCCAGTATCGGCCTATTTGACGCAAGCTTGGTTCAGATCTGAAGAATGGCTTGTGGCGACCTGTGACGGCAACTACAGGAGCTTGAGCTACCAATTCTTTTTCGACCCCTACGACTCTGCTTCGTGGTATATGTGTCTAGCGACCATCGGCGTCCTTTTGGCACTTATCGTAGGTGCTGTCCTGACTGTTGGAGATATCCAATCCACTGTCTGGACAGTGCTGAGCAATTTGATCATCGCATTTGGAGCTCTGATTGGCATCTCAGCTGACATTCGTCGAGAATTACTCTCAAACAAACTGATACGTCGGTGTTTCATGCTGACCTTCGGGACTTGAATGCTGCTGTCAATAGTATTCTCGGCGGCATACGTTAACCTCTTCATCGCAGAACTAATGAAACCCAATCCCCGTGAAGTCACACTGGCGAACCGTTAGTGAGCTCGAATATTTCAGCTTTTATACCATAAAACACATCGATTTACCAGAATTGTGGGGCATGGGATACGTCTACCTGGAGATATCTGGCAGCATTTATGACTTATTTAAGAGCACATACCCGATAGAATCCGGGCGATGTGACATTGCCGACCCTGACGACTTATTCTACAGCTCATTGTGCGAAAGCGCGAGGAACTTTTATAGACCTGGTGTCTCACAGGATCAACTTCCAAAATGGAACATGTGGAGACTAGTCGAAAGAAACTCTACCGCCAATCGAAATGTTCCTAAGACCGCCGTCTTGCATCGATGCATCCTCCACTGTCCAAGGAAAACATTTTACTTCCTGAAGAAGCGCGCACTTTTTCTGATGCCGTTTTAACGTGCCGTAAGACCGGTATCTTGGATACAAAATTGCAACTCGATTCCTTTCAACAGTATCTAAAGCTAAACGGTGAGAGCACCGTGGTCAGAAGAATGGAAAACAATGTCGGTCACACGAGACTCGCATTCGGATCCATAGAGAACAAAGTCTCTAGCCATGTTTATTCCCGTTTGCAACGCATTTTCTCATCAGGTGTGTATCACATTTGGGAGAAATGGGATGATCGGAAGCATCCAAAATTATGGCAGACAGTGGTCGCGAATTTCAACAAAACTGATGGACTGGAAGAAGAATATTCTCCGAAGGCACTGAGCATGGACTCAAATATACAAACCCCATTTTACATGCTGGGATACGGGTGCGTAGGGTCATTTAGCAGTTTTTTTGGTGAATTTCTAATCGGAATGGTCTGGCAAGCATTGACGGTTGGTGCACAATTCGGATTAAGGGCTTTGGTCAACTTTGTCATTCTTCTTCAATTCTATTGAAGTTCTAAATATCGTAGTTTTAAAATTACGTTTTCTGAATACGTTTAATTACTCTTACTCAATTTATTTATGAACTCGGTCAAATAACAGCAATTAAGTGAACCTCTTGCTAATAAACTAACTCACAGAAAGTTTCTGAGTTCGATGTTTTTGATCATGAAATATTTGCCACCTCACTCTGTTCTGGTCAGTTAGGTCCGACTCTTGAGGCGGAGTTGATTAAATTGACTTGAGTTTACTTGTGGGGTAGAAGTGGAAAATTATTTCGTACTTCAAGTAAGATTGCGAATTTGTGTGCCACATAAATTTGATTATGAAAGTTATGAATTGTTACTGGTTGAATTTTGACCAGCGGAAAATTTATAATAAAATTTTAAATAAAATTCGGGCTAGCGTTCAGTTTGTATCCATACTGATGTACATGTTGACGGCAGTCGCATTTTCATGATCATGTGCGCGCACTCTACCTCTGCGTTGGACAGAAGTGTTTACAACAAATTCATTAAGTCAGTAATGCCAATGGTGCCAAATATTTGAACTGCATTGCAAATAACATTCATTTGCGTTATTCCCTTACCAAATCGTGAAAAGTCGGTCATACACCAAAAGTATCACAAATATATTACAAAACACAAAAGAAAAGTGCCAAAGATTCAACCGAAATTAACCAAAAACTTGTAACAATCGGCAGAATTCTAAGCGCGCAGGCAAATATTCTCGAGGACCAGACGCTAGATGACGCCCGAGTTTTGATGCACCTCGAGGACGAGGTGGCGCGAGTAGAAGCGTCTGGCTTCAAACGATTGTTACATGCCCACAAATCGATTTATTTGCAGTTGTCCGAACATGATCCGTACTACGACCGCTTGGCCTTTGCTTGGGGGACGAAGTATGGGTGCAGGCACAGCAGAGACGGAGGGTGCGACAGATTGACGAAATTAGCGCGAGAAGGCTTCCATTTGCAGTCTTAAAAAATTTGAATAAAATCTGGTATTTATTTACCGCAAAGATGTGAGTCGATATGGCCAGTACCACTGCCCCTCCTCCAGGCAAAGAGGTGCTCCATTTCGAGCGGAATTCGGGTTCCAATCACTGGTGTCCCTCAGCTGATGCATCTCCGAGCGCAGTGGTGTGGGTTGATGGAGGAGTGCGCAAAGGGAGCAAAGGAAGGGTGCCGCCACCACCGCTGCAGGCTCTCCCGTGCCTCTCCACTTGAAATAGTCGTTGTACATGGTCGAATTGGAGGCGAGGGCGCGAAGGTAAAGGGCCAACATCCGTGGGGATTCGAAATCCTGCACGTGAATATAAGAATTCTGGGGCGCGTGTAGTCGGTAGAAGGCGGGCGGGGCGCCCATGACAACAGGAACCACACCGTTCTGGAGGGCGTTTCGGTGGAGTTTCTCAGTCACGTACTCCTGGCAGTTGGAATTCTCAAATGCTAAATAAAACCGATATTTCGCCAAAGTCCGGAAGCAACTCTCGTCGTCCTTGCCGCAAATGTGGTCGCCGCACCTCCCGAAGATGTCGACGTCAATGTGTCGCTGCAACTGGCGGGCGTAGTCGAGGCGTTCATTGGTGGCTGCGCAATTGGAAACAAGCATGGCGACGCTCCTCGTTCTGCCCCTCGCAAAGTCCCGCCCTTGTGCTCGTTGTCGAATCGCAGGGTCATAATAAATCCACTTTAAATACTTGTGCTGCACGGGAGAATGGGCCATGTACGAACTTGGAAGACGCCGGATTCGGATGGAGGGGTCCAGTGGCGGTGGAAACATGGCGGGAGATTCAGCGGTATACCACACCCACGGCACAGGCGGCGGGGGTGCTTGGGGATCCTGAGTGAAGCCCAAGGGGTTGAGGTGAAACACCTCGACAATGACGTCGATCGAAGCCCAGTTCGGACCAGCTCCTGAATTTTCGACCAACTGGCACTTCGGCTCCAAATCCGCATATTTCTGGGGAAGTATTCGGCTGTAGCATCCGGAAACTTGGCCAGTTTTCGGCCAATCCGCGAGCAGCGCCCACTCGGGCCAGAGACTCGTGTTTCCGGTGAATATTCGCTTGGGGCCCTCAGAACGGGCTTGATAGTCGCCCAACCGTGTGTATTTGAGCGCGTAGTTGGCGACCAGCAGCTGGAGGCGCCACACGACCTGTGCCAAAACCTTGTCCACTGTCCCAGGGAAGTTCGGACCCCATAGACTTCGGTTTCCAAAGTCGTAAGGCACTGGCACTGCGCTGGTGTCGGTTGAAGTGGACAAATTTTTTATCCATGTCACCAGCTCCCAATATTTGTTGGTTAGTTTGAATTCTTCTGGTCCAAACCCTACATGTACTTGATTGCCTCCATGCCGTATCAACTGGGCATGGATTGCGATCTGCTCCTCCAACTCAGCGGTAGAAAACTGGACGAGGTCAAGCGGCACTGGTCGCCGCAACTGAAGCTGGTACTGGTGCCAAATGACTTGGATTGTGAGGCCAAGGGCAGTGATGAGAATGAGGGACAGGAGTACGCCTGGACTCTGTCTGCGCATTGTGATCGAGTCGGTTTACTGAATCACATGCAACATTTATTAAATTGCTCGTTCCTCATCTCGTGTTGGTGTGCACAGATGTGCAACCAACCTCGCCTTCTCTTGTGGAAATTATTTCAAGGTCACCGCACCACTTCACTGCTATTCGCAGTTAAATTGAGACGCATTGCAATGAAATTCGTGATCGCTAAACAAAGAAAAGACAAAGGTAAGCAAGAATGATGGAGAAAAAGTTGTGAAGGCTCAATATTTTTACACAAACTGAGCACGCTTTCACTCGAATTGAATTAAATTGATTAGCGAGTTCGGTGGATTTGTAATGACAATGCTCCTCAATGAATTGCGAAACCCTGGAGCCCCACTCGTGTGAAAGCAGAGGAATGCGACTAATAAGAAAGATGACTTGAACACGGCAGGTGATGAATCGAGTGGACCAACGGATGTCCTCTATGCGAGCGACAAGGTAGTCGTTACTTAATCGGCTCCACCACGTGTTGCGGTCACTTGACATGAAGGTTAACGACGATGAGGATATATGCACAGGACTGCGTGACTGATGAATAAGGAACGCGTAACTTTCAATTTCTTCGTCATGGGTTTGGGATGAAGGGTTGAAGTCGTCAAATATACTCAAGTTGCAATCGTCTTCAAATAGGCGCTTGAATAGTTGATTGATTTGTGGCGCGCGTGAAAGAGTTGTCGCCAACCGTAGGTCCCTGTAGACGGACAAAGTAATACCATCAAACAACTTGAGGACTTCATTTTCCTAGTTTTCGTTACAAATTGATTCGAAACTTTTGGTAGCGAACTGCATAATGCAAATTTTGCAAAAGGCGGTTCATTTCGTGTCTTGCAAAAATGGCAAGGACATTTTCTGAGTAAGAATGCTTTCTTTCTTATTTTCGAAGCCCATTCTTTGCTCCTCGACCGGGAGTCATATTTATTGTTTTGCGGTGGCAGTCTTTAACCACTCCACAGTTCCTTGTGCGTGTGGTTGGGCGCGAGGCAAATGACACACAACTCGAGTTCCCGTGTGCCATTCCATAAATCATTCACATCGTTCGTTCGCCATCAGTCATCACGCATTGTAAATCTTGAATTTCATGGAAATTAATGAAATCATAAGTGATAATGATGACATATAAGCGAAATCTGCATATCAGAAGTGGTTTTAGGAGGAGATTCATATCTTGTATAAGGGGCAAATTTGATCTGTATTCTAAGTCTGATGTAAAGATTAAAACATTTTGACCCAATGGTAAGTCTCAAATGCGTAACTGATTCTTTTCTTTGTGATCTCGATCCGGTCCATTATGCATGCAGTTCCCATCCTAAAATTCACGACATTGGACAAGGTCACGCTCCAAATGCGGAGATCATCATCGCGCAGCTGCTGGCCAGCTTCGACGACTGTGAAAGGAATCTGATCATAGACAGCAGCGACAAGGGACTATTTGATGCAAGTATCCCTAAGAAGACCGAGAGATGCTACACCATGACCCCTGATCGGCAAAACTCCAACTGCTTTCCGGTGGCCAACATATTTTGGAGTATGATAAAGAACGCAGCTACTTCCGACGGTAGGACCTTCAAGGGCGAACTTTTGCAGAAAGTAAACTTCACTGTCACTCGAATGCAATCGCCAAAAAATGCGTGCCCTTCGCAGTCTATCGATCAACAGCTATTTCATTGCAATCATACTGCTTTCGTGACAGTAGGAGTTGATTTGGAACGGTACCAGCCCAACTATCCAGACACACGGGGGAAATTCACGAAAGCAACCGAAGGATTTGAAGATTTTTGGTTTCGGTTTCGGGCGCAATTGAAAGATGGAGGAGGAGCGTCAGGATTATTAAGAGGAATGATGAAATCAGAAATTCATGACTGATGGGAAAATATTATTTTCAAAATCAGCCGCAAAAGTTATGAAGCATCGCTCAAATACTTGATTGATCTACTCCAGCCACAAAAATTGACACCGAGAGACGGCAGTACCGCCACAATTTTTGAAATATATGCAATTTGTATTGGAATGTCTCTGTTGCTTCGTGGTTGAGGTTGTCGTCCGCGAGCAGCTCAAAATCAAGGAAGGCATGTTCGGACTGATTCGAAGTGCCAAGATGACAATCGCGAATGCGTTTCTCAACATGACAATAGGAATTAATACCACATGGAAATATTTCACATGCCGAGTTGCCTGCACACGATTTCGAGAATTGATTCCAGTCATCAAAGCACACCTGGTTAAATTAATTGAGAATCTGCGAATTTGCTGAAGGCGATTAGGTCGCGCAACATTACCAGGCACGGGATTGAGAAATTAGATGTTTAATTATTCGCATATTTTAAGTGTAATATCAAATCAAGCACTATACCACAAGCTAGGGAACACAAAAGCACATCTTTAAGTACAATATAGAAAACTGTAGAGAAATTGCCAATGCCAACGCATGGTTAATTATTAATACACACTCAAATTGAAAGTGTACTCAAATAAAATTGATGCTTTCAAGTTCAATCCTTTTAGTCCGCCTTATCACTACTTTCATCATCCAGCGCTTGACATTAGGCCTTTTTGAAATTGCTAAAGATAACTTACTCTCAACGAACTTGCTACCCTTCCGTCGATCAAAAGTTCAACCTTATTTTTAGGTATAAATCTGGACTACTAAAGGAACTGAAAAATTTGGCTTAATTTCGTAAAAATGGTACTGTTTCAACGGAATACACTAAAAATTGTCCATCGTGCTCTGGAAAACACGCACAGATTCCATTCGTTCCTTCCGATGCCATTCCGGATGAATATTAAGCGGAAGGGGCTCGAGTTGTATGGGTTATTAGTGTACCATTGTGGCTGGTCCACGTTCCTCAGCACTTGTTACCTGTGCGTGAATTGTAGCATGACCTGCCTCTACCTTCTCGCCTCAAGTCGACTGAGCAGCAAAGGTCAGGTCCCCGATGGTTTCTGGCTGTACTGGAACACGGTGCTCATCGCCCTGCTCTTCGTACTGGGTCTCTGGTACATTTTTATGACGCACGGAGCAGAGTTCATAGCCGCATTCAATTCTCTGATTGCAATCAGCGAGACTTTCGAAGAGTATGACACGCCAGCAGAAGGCTCACCAGGTCGACCAGGTCCGGAATCTGATTCTGATATCTTTGAAGCAAAT
Organism: Mesaphorura yosii; assembly: GCA_009869945.1. NCBI lineage: Eukaryota > Metazoa > Arthropoda > Collembola > Poduromorpha > Tullbergiidae > Mesaphorura > Mesaphorura yosii. Next base: position 29,256 of record WIXG01000580.1, read on the forward strand.
CTCAGACGCGTGTTACAGTGGTCGGAGTTCTTGTGCAAGCACTCGGTTCTTCCTGCCATTTTAATCTCGCCACTGTTTTATGTGCATGCTGTGGCCCTGATGCAGCAGGAAATATTCTCTTTCGTGAAACTGGAGGTGCCCGATTGGATCGCCTGGCTCGTGGTCCTCCTCATGACCCTCAACTTTGAGTATGTGGCCATGTGCGTGATTCGGTTTGCGTTCGGAGCAATTGTGCTCACGTCAATCCCGTTCGCGTACCATTACCACATCCTAAGCCAGAAGATTGCGTTCCGCGATGCAATTTTGCAATTCGTATTCAGTGATCCACTCCTTCGACTTCTAAATCACCCGCGAGAGGGAATGCGAGTCTACAAAAATCTGTTCATGGCCATGCACACGCTGAGCTCCACGCTCGCAAATCTCATTTTTGTGGACCAAGTTTTGGGCTTGTCATACTGCTCGTTTGTTCTTTACTTCTTCGTCGGGAGCAGAGGTCCGCCTCTGGAGCGCCTGTACGCGCTTTCGGCTTGTGTCTGCAATGGAGCGTACGCAACTTTCATTTTCCATGTTTGTGGCCGGATTCATTCGCTTAGTGTGGGCCTTCTTCAGTCCTGGACGCACAAGTACATCAACACGGCAGGATCTCGTGTTTATCGTGGAAGGCAGTGGCAGTTGGAACGGCGAACGCTCCGCTCCTTACGCCCAATGAGAATTTATTCAGGTCCGTTCAACTCCTTCAACGCGACAGCATCTCTTAATTTCATTGACCAAGTCATGGACAAGAGTATTTTGCTACTCAGCACATTCCCACTCCACTGATTGTTGGTTCTCGCCGACTTCACCCCCTGCATTGGCTAGCTTGACATCGGTTGACGACAGCGAGAATCAACGTCAACGCAAATCAAGCTTGTATCGCTCTGCAATATAAAAATTAGTTTCGCTGCATGGGTTGGGAGCTGTGACCGAATTTGCCCAGTCGCAAGCTGCTTCAGTTGAGGAGGAGAGAAAGGAGAAGGTTTGTGGGCGAGTTGGAGACTCACACAAATCATGGACGCACTCAATTGGAATGACAGTGGCAGGAGAAAAATCAACACAGACTACGTCCAGCATCAAATGTTGAAAGCGTAGGAATGAAACCATGTCCAGTTTACCCTTCAGCTGTCAATCACACTTGAATAGTCTTATTGGAGTAACGACTCACATTCTCGTCTCTACTTTATAGTGTACCATCTCATACAGGTGATTACGTAACGACCACTTTTTATAATAATTCTTATCACAGCAGAGCTGAACGTACATTTGCTTGTCCGCACAATGTACATTTCCGCATTTGCAATTCAATGCTGTATTTTTCTGTATTTCTGTAACTACTAAATTCTGTAGCGAACTATTGTCAACAAAGTAGCAATGCTCCCTCCTTTAGTGTGGTTACATAAGTCCCATTCTAGTGAAACCGATTTTCATGTTTTCAGTTAGTTCAGCTTTGGACTCCGCCAGCCACAGTGCGTGTTTCTTACATCTCTGCATCTCGGACCTCAAGTTAAGGAGAATGTCCAAACCAATATTGGGGTATTGGAATTATCGTGCTGTAAGTTATCACACGTACAACTTGTAAGAAGACGCTTTCTTTCGTCAGGCTCTTATTCTATTCTCGTACAGTTTGGAAACCCGCCGCGGTTTCTCCTGGCGCACGCGGAAGTTGATTATGAAGAACGAAGATACAGCATCGGACCTCCGCCCGAGTACAGTTGGGGAGAGTGGATGGCGGACAAGTACAATCTGGACCTTGACTTCCCGAATGTTCCTTACTGGATCGAGTCGAGTAGTGGACTGAGGCTGACTCAACTGCTCGCGATTATGAAGCACTTGGCTCGAACATACGCACCTGAACTGATGCCAGACTCCAACGTTGCAGCGGCTCAAGCTGACATGCTCGACTCGATCGTCGTGGGTGGTTTGTTCAACGAACTTGGAAAATTGTGCTACAATTTCAGCGTAAGATAGTTTTTCGTGGTATTAATTTCAGTGGCTACCCACAAACGGTTATTTCGTTGTATTTTAGGAGGAAATTCTGAAGGATTTCAACGCTCAACAGCCCAGACGCCTGGCAGAAGTTTCGAAATTCTTGGGAAACAAAGCGTGGCTCCTGGGCCCAAAAATGTCTTACGTGGATTTTATTCTTTACGAAGCCCTGCACTGTCATCGAGTCTATGATGCGAAACTACTGGAGCCTTTTGAAAATTTCACGGGCTTCATGAAGCGGTTCGAGGCGCTGCCGTCAATCAAGAAGTACATGGCTTCTCCGAGCTACATTTCAAGTCCATGCTTCTCGCCCAAGGCACCAATTAAAATTTAATTTTAGCTTCAAGGCTTTTCTATAGTGTCTCAAAATGAGACTGGGGGCATATTCTCTAATTCTGTGTAATTCAAGTACCGTATTCAAGAATTTTAACAAACACAACACATGTACGGATAAATAATAGTAAGTTAAGAAATAAATGCTAGCAATTCACAATGACTTAAGCACGTAACTATAGTTAGTAGAACCCAAAATCCGTCAATTTGATAAGATATACGCTGTGAGTACCATTTACCTGCAAATATTGACAAGAACCCACGTGTTGCCGACGTGAATGTAGACAAACAAATTCCCGTGAGATTGGAAGTCTCGATTGGATTTATTACAGCAACAAATGCAAATTATAAGACGTCACCATAATTGTTCGTCGATCGCAGTTTTATACTGACCAAAATGAACAAAAAACTGAGTTTGTGAGTCAGAACAGAGCCTGAGCCATTATTACTTGCAGCGTCTGTCTGATTACACGTGATGGGAGTACGGAGAATGGGTTAAATCCGTTCCGACGGGGGGTTTGTGGATCTCCTGGCGCCTACTGCCTCCCGCAGAGTCTGTTGGCGCATACAAAAATGGGCAAGATTCGTCAAATCATGCAGAGTATGAGGAGAATGGCTCCAACCTCCCAGGTGCCACTTTCTGAAGGCGAGTCTGCACAATTCGTCTGAACCGTCAAGGCAGTCACGGCCGCTGTCACACACCCTACGACTCGGAATGCACTGCACACTTGCGTTACTTGCGTTGCTGTTACTTGCACATTCAAATTGGGTCCGAACACAGTTTGTTTCGCCTGTGAGCTTGGTAACGGCCGCAAAGACAAAGAGCCTCGAAATCAAATTAATTGCGTTGTGCCGCTTTAAGCACATAGTTTACATTTAATCCACCTGTTTAACAAATCAAACCATTAAATATCAAATGAGTATCCAAAGGAATAAATGAATAATTAAAAAGAATCGATCCGCGTCGCGACTCGCATCATTGACGCCAGTCATGCGCTCGTCTGTAATTTTCAGATAATTTTAAGCTAAAGAAATCCATCTGAGCAGATGAAACTGGGACTTAGAAAATTTTTTAGCTTAAAATTATCGGAAACTTCGGAGACATGTTTCTCTCGTTTCCTATCGAAATGGAACGTAGGATTTTGCAGCCTGGCACTATGGAATGGTGTCTTTCTCGCCCTATAGATAACTTTTGCTCCTTCGGCAGGAGCCGGGAGAAATCGGGGGTCAAAGTGGGGTTACCCGCCATTTTGGAGCCGGTGACCCCATGACGACCCGGGACAAGTGAGGTGTGATTGGAAAGTTGACACCCAGAGCCACTTTCCCTGCAAGTCCCAACCCCCTGCATCCACTAAGGACTTCGCAGGAGCCCTTCAAAGTAGTCATTGTAACACATGCAGATATGCATGCCGCACGTTCCTAGCAGTGCATCTACCACTGTGTGTTGCCGAGCGCTTTACAGGCCCTGCATAAAATGCCGTGGACGTGTAGTGCTATTGACCTTCGCACTCGCACGGAAGTGTTTCTGAGTTTGAATGACCAGCCATTTCCTGAGTGACACACGCAAATCTCTGGTGACTGTCAAAGAAATTTCTCTAGCTTGCTAAACCGAGTTGGCACACGACTTCTTTTAGCCTTGAATTCCTGTCTTTCGGGAATATTAACCGAATTCAGTTCGTGGATAGTTATCTAAAGCTCTGCAGTGTTAGCCTTTTGTTTTCTTGAATCAGTTGTATTGAATTTAATCGGTCGAAATGAGCTTCAACCTGAAGCTGGTTTTGTTGCTCTGGGTTTGGGCCGGCGGCCCACAGCTAGCAGAGGCCGTGCCACTCGAGCTGCAATCCATGCGTGAGTGTGCTTTTCATCTGGTTCATTTCCACGATGTTGATTTGTCAGAATCCATCCTCGTCTCAAATCAATACGAACAGCCCTGGGTAGTTTACAACATAAGTCGGCTGATGTTCAAACAAATGGCGATATTTCACGACTGGACAATGCAGGAATTCGACAGCGTGCCATTCTGGGAGTCACACACTTGCAACGTTCACCTGCTCGTTCAACCAAATCTTTCGTACACTGCAGCTCTTTTCTACCCAAACAGGCTATCAGCTCGCGAGCGAATGGTCAACCTCATCTTCATTTCAAGAACCATCATGTCGGACATTCAGGAGCTGAAAGCTTTGAATCACTACTACGGGCCGTTCAGCATGAGAATGTTCTTCTTTGAATTGGACACGGACCTACTAAAATGGCGCTACTGGATCTGCTTCGTATGCGAACGGAGATTCCATCTTTTGCCCCCAGACGAGCAAATAACTGCGGACGCAGACAACGACGACTTGGAACTGTACAAGCAGGGCCGGCATTTTCATCAACGTCTGGTGTACCTTCACAATTACTTACCGCTTGTGCCGTACGATTGCCCGATAGAGTACTATCCACTCGGGCTCGGTCATCTAACGAAAGACGGCTCGCTTATCTTGGAAGCGAAATGCTACTACGCTAGAAAAATTGAGCTATTCATCATCGGGAGACTGAACGGGACAAGAGTCAGTGACCAGATGCGCCAGGTCTCAAGCTGGATATTTTATAATATCAACCTGAATGGGGTTCGGAGCACATCCATAGCAACGCAGGTCTTTCACAATGATGAGGTAGAAGGACTGATTTACTGCGATTACAATCAGCGAATGGTACGCAATGATGCTGAGTGGACCAGCGCCTACGATTTGCCGACGTGGATTCTTATGATTCCTGTTGCCGTGATTGCTGCGATCGTGTCGAGCATTCGGGTCGACGAAACTGGAGTGCGGCTGCAGCTAAGGCCGATGCTTTTCAACTTCATTCGATTGCTACAAAAGGAAGGAACCGTCTTCACAAAATTTGATCTTGCCATTCTGTTTGTGGCCACTGCAGTCATCGCTTACTACGAAATTCACATCACAACCCAGACACTGACTCCCAGTCGATTACACGTGTACGTCACTGTTAAGGAATTGCTCCAGAATGGGTACAAAATCCAACTTCTAACGGAATCACCGCAGGACTTCAGCAACGAAATTCTTTTCCACGAAAAGGACTTTGAGAGGCTAAAAATCGCGCACCTCTTAAACACGAGCTTCTATCCGCTGCTCACTGAGAAGTATGAGGCGGAAATGAACAGCGTTCCTCCCTTCTCGGCCATTACAGCTCAGGTGGACAACCTCGACTATGTTTCTCTGACTCTCGTGATTGTGGGCGCTGCAAATCCAGAAGCTGTTTGCCATTTCGTACACGAGCCTCTAACCACACGCCGGATCTGGGCGGTGTTCTATGGGACGCTTAAGCCGAGAATGGTCGACTGCATGCGAAAAGTAACTGAACACGGGCTGGAACATTTGTGGAAAATGGTGGACTTCTCCATCAAGAATTTGTATGCGGTAAATTTTGCAAGATTGCACCGGAAACTGTCGAGCTCGGACGTTGAAGCAGTGTCGCTGGACTGGGAGGTCATCATTATATTCCCGTTTTGTGGAATCCTGTTGGGTTGCAGTTTGGTTGTGTTTATACTTGAATTGGTCCATAAACGGATGCACACGGCGAAGGTTAGGATCGGGTCGGCCGAAGGTAGAGGGAGTGGAATTGAAGTAGACAGGGGTCATTGGCAGGAAGTCACTACAGAAGAAAAAAATGAAACCGAAACTAGAACAGAATCATGTTCAAATCGAAGGCGTGGGACGAGAGCTGGTGAATTGGGAGAAGAAATTGCTGAATCGGAACCCAACAAAACACCAGACAGACAGGCTCAAACTTTGAAACCTCAAATCTTCGAAAGAGAGGGAATAGAACCCAGACGAACAAAAATGGCCTATGGAAGAAAAATTGAGGTTCAAGTCCTTGTGCATTGGCAATGCAAGACATGCAGTAATGGCGAGGACAGTTCCAAGAAGGTATTGGAAGTATAAATCAATGGCTTAATTCGAATTACTTACAGCTAGATCCAGACAAAACCTAATTGTTATTATATGTTGCTAAAGCCGTTGTGTTGTCCATTATTAATTATATGTATTCAGTCTGGGGTAACATTACTAAGGAAAAATTGGAACATGATAGAAAAAGTAATTCTTAATTTAGCAAGAATTGTTCTGGGTAAGCGTAAATATGACACCATTGCGAATTCTATAACCAATGAATTCGGCTGGCATTTCCCAGAGGAAATGTATGTGTTTATAACATTATGTATGGTAACACAAGATTCATAATTGTAAATAAATTGATATTTTTCAAGAATATTATATTTTAAAAAATTTTAATCATTCTTATTGCAATTCTAATAATTTTAGTATTAACTTTAATATAAAGGGAAAATATGGGTACAGCACCTTTCACTTCAAATCACTAATGTTATGGAATATATTACCAGTAAATATAGCGGAAATTAAGCAATATCATGTATTTAAGACCGAGCTGAATAAGTTCTTAATAGAAAGGAGGAAAGCTAAGATAACGGTATAATTCGAGACCGCAGCAGTTGTAGTTTCTGCGGACCCAGGTCTTCGGGATGCAGTCTTGAAGCAGTCCAAACGGAGAGCAGCGGCGACACCAAACGACTCGTCATCGAGGTGGGTACCCAGAACCGGCGAAGGCAGCGCGTGGAGCCAGATGCCAGCATCGGGTACCCCAGCGACCAAAAGACGTGCCCGTTCCGTCTCGTAGGTGGCGGCGGCGAGCAATTGACGGCAGCGAGGCGGAAGAGAGGGCCCTTCCCTGCTCCGGACCCGCTCTCAACTCCTCCGGTGGCATTATAGCGGCAGGCTGGAAGTGGAGTTTCCACTCATCCATGGCGGCCTCCACATCGCAGTCCAAAAGTGAAACGGTGGGCAGCAAGGTTGTCGTGTGCCGAAAGACGGCCGTGTACCGACGCAATGAAACACGGAATCGCTGTATGCACGGCCTGTCTGACGCCCAGCCCAACATACTTCACAGGCAGCGAAGCTTGAGGCCACGGTTCGGGGGGGGGGGGGGGG